>JALMQS010000127.1:8779056-8823111 GCA_024734495.1 Forficula auricularia
CCCCCCCCCCTCAAAAAAAATTTCAATGACACACTCTGCGTCTTTACCCTCCCCTCTTGTGGGCACCCCTGTTTAATTATTAAACTATATTACATCAGTACATTCAACATCACAAACTGATCCAGCCATTCCAGATTCAATGACCTTCTCAACTGTACAGAACCAAATATCATGGAAAGAAATTCATGAACACATCTGCAAACTTATGAACATACAAAAAAAGGAAAAGAAAGTATCATTGTGGAGTTAATGAATAATTTTGGTCCAAAATTCGCTTGAGGAGGCTTTGCGTGATCCTAAGGGTCCATACGAAACTAATAAATAATACTACCTCCGTCCGGAAATATGGTATACATTTGAAAAATAATCTTAGATTATCCAGAGTTTTGAAAGCAACTGACAATACTCATTATATTGTTATTGTTTACATTGATAACTAAAATATCCTAACATATTTGACAGACGTTGCTTTTGTGTTGTGTTGGAATTTGAAGATCAAATATTAGTTTTTTAAGAAAAATAAAATAGTCACCGCTATAATTTCAAAATTGAAAATTTTAACTCAAAAAACGTGAATTTACAAAGAAGAGAAGCCAAATCGAATCAATTGACTATTGAACAACGTCATGGTATATTGCAACATATATTACAATATTTGAAGAGCAAAGAAAAACTTTGTCTTGAGGGTCGATTAGTTGAAAAGTATATAGCTATGTTTAGAAGAAGCGTTCAACAAGGCTAAATTTCACTTTAACCAAATTTGGATTACACTAAAATTCTTGGTATTTAGTTATATTGTGTTAATAAAATGAATTTAATATTTATTTTATATTTGATTTATTTCGCACATGTATACCATATTTTCGGACGGAGGGAGTATTTACATTTATATTTGGCAGGTATATGTATTTGTTTATTTGAATAAAGCAGAGGACAACATAATTGATTTCTCTTTATGAATCAACAATTCTGCTATTCTCACCAAAACAAAATCTTTTCAGGCAAAACGACTCTTGAAATATCATCCATTGGATGGCAAATTAGCATAATTTTTTCAAGAGGCGTTGCTTTGTTTCAGCGCCTTCCTCACCTGTACCCTGTTTTATTCTTTAAACCCCTTCAGCCCCCGCGGCCCTGGTTAAATGTCACCGTGACAGTAAGAAGAAAAGTTGTCTGCTGTTCGTTTGCAAGCAAGCTCTCGCTTATTAGCATCCTGTTGGACGACGGGTTTTACTTATGGAATTACCAACCCCTTAGATAATAAATCACCTTAAACAGGACAAATTAATAATAACGAGGAAGGAACAGAGGAACGCTTACCAAAAAAATAATAAAAAAATGGTAGAACGAGAAAAAATAGAGTCGCGATATACAGATAAACAATAAAAAGAAGATCTGCTTACGAGAAATATTATTTATAGACTTCTTTCTGTCTTTTTTTTCTTTTTTAAACAACATGAATATATTTTTATTAAGTATGTTTTGTATACTATTTTATATTTTGAATACATACCTAAATATATTTAAATGATAAATGATAAGAGAAAGGAAAAAAAGAAGATGGAAAACCAATGAAACATAAAATTCCCTCTAGTAAGGTTTTGTTTATGGTTGTACGCGCGTGACTTAAAGGTTGCATACTCAGAGGAAGATAAATTGAAATAAATTTTAATTATTTTTTATATTAGATTTTGAACAAGTAATTTATTCAGAGTACCTAAATTAATTTAATTTAATTTATAGCCTCCAAAGTGGGATGCAGAATTGAATTTAATTCAAATTTTTACTTTCACTATCTATGTAAAGATATTGAGGGAGACAATAACGAGTGTGTATTCTGCTGAAATTATAATTTTTATTTATTTATAATGAGACTATATAAATTTTAACCTTCCATTCATAAATTAATTCCTGTGAATCAATTTTAATAGACTGATGAAGAGGGCAAAGCCCTCGAAACTATAGTCTCGTTATAAATAAATAAAAATTATAATTCCAGCACAAGACACTATTTTATTGTCTCCCTCAATATATAAAAATTCTGCTACCCCCGGCACAAAAACTTTCAATTTTATGTAAAGATATTATGTATATATTATTTTATAAAACAATTTCAAAACGTTCATTAGAAATTTAAACGTTTTGGAAAATTAAATTTGTAGAGATTGCGTTGAGCTAACCACTTGACCCCTCGGTACTGTTTCCAATTAGGAAATCAACCAATTCAGTAGGCCAAGACCCATAAAGGGTTGTCGATTTATTTATTTATTTTTATTTTTTCAAGTGAATTTTGAAAAATAGTTGCTTTGTTATCTGTGATTTTGTTAAAGGAGAATGGTGTAGGTTCTTGGTGAAACATATTTTAATAAAGTAAAGAAAATTAAAAAATATAAAATTCTAGATAGGTTTCACAAAAATAAAAGACAAGATGCCTATTAGCATAACTTTATATATATTTCGGGTTAAGATCCCATCTTCAGGAGTTCACAGAGACTTCTCTTTGAACTCTTGAAAAGTGAGTCTCGTACCCCGAAATATATATATATATATATAAAGTTATGCTAATAAGCATCTTGTCTTTTATTTTTGTGAAACCTATCCTAGTATTTTATATTTTTTTAAATTTTTTTTAAATTTTCTTTACTTCATGTAATCTGTGATATTCTTCGTGTTTCATTATCTGTGATACTATCTTTATTTGGCTGTGATTTTGTCTTCTACTCTTGATTTACAACTCCATAAAAAATCGTCTTCTTCTGGTTCTAAACAATATTGGCACATCGAGATAGTAACCTAGTAATATTTTTCGTCACTATAGGCCTTTTCGCGGCAGCCTGGATCCTGACACAATGAAATCAGTCAGGATGCACACATGCTTGCCTGGCTGCGACCAGGCGAAGACGATTTTAAGTTATCTTGACAGGATAGTGGGGCCGCTTAACGTTAGCTTGCAATTTTTGATAGGAACCAACTCCTCCGTAGGCCAGCTTGGATTTTATTGCGGCCATGTTGAAAATATGTATTAGAGTGGTCAGAAGAAATCGAATTTTCAAATTTTTCCCGTGTGGACCTCTTTATAGTTGCCAATTGGCTAAAAAATTATTTTGGCAAAGTTTCAGCGTAATGGATAAAGATAACTCGTGCCTCAACGAGATTGAAGTTTTGAAAAACTGTAATTTTTCTTTCATATAAATGAAAACCACACATTCTAGAAACTTGATTGGTGTTTCATTCTCAAGGAAATTTTGTTAACTTAAACTTTTACTTGGACCACTCTTTTGTTAATCTCTTAGATTTGTAGATATTCAGCATTTTCCAGACAGGACATCCGTTTCATGTTAAATATCATGTCCTGTCTGGAAAATAATGAATATCTGGTAGCAGCATGTTAAGTGGCCCCACTAGGACGGTGATTATATCAAGGAGAATATACCTACCTGATGGCGCAAATGACCTTAGTAGTCATCGCGCCGATAATCAAACCATTAATAATAAATAGTTGCTTTAAAAAATATATATAAAGCATCTATAAACAAATGAATATTTTGAAAATAGACATGACAGTCTTGGAGATTAAATTAAGATACCTCAAATAAAAAATTAAAAATAAAAATAATAATTTAGGAAAAACAATTTTTTCTAGAAAGACAGTTAATATTTGATCTTTTGTTAATTGGATTTTTGTTAGTTTTTAAGGAATTTGGTGTTGGTACTTGGAGAAACATTTTTTAAAATTATTGGATAAAAAATACTTGGTAGGTTTCACATTCCGGCTCAATTTACCACTTTAGAGGATCAAATTCGTGAGGAAATATTGCACTACAGGGAAGAACTCTACTTTAATTTTTGTTGTTTTAAATTTCGATCATTTCTAAAATTAATCGTTTTTCTAAATTTCGTTCTTTTTCTAAAATTTTGTGAATGGAAAATTCAAAATTGTTAGACAGGCTAGTTGAATGGTAGGTACTACATTCGGAATTTTCAACTCATAATAAAATTAATCACAAAAATAAAAGCTTTTACAGCTACATTATTGAGTTTGTTAGTACTAGAAACAGAGAAACAAACAGACATAGTATCGGAACTAATAATGTTCCGTTTTACTTTTTAAACGATACCCCAAAAAAGAAATACTTAAATTCAATTGCCCAAGGAGAAAATAGGTTTAGAAAAACTAACACCAATTATTAATTAATTGTAATGTTGGATTGTTATTGAAGTGGTAATTGTAAGTCATGGAGTGTGCATAATTCACGATTGATCTTTTTATATCTCTCCAAAAGGAAAAACAAATTCTTCGGCTTTAGTTCTAAAGTCCATAGAAACAAACGTATTGGTACTTAGTATTTCCTCAAAAAATATATAAATATATATTGTATGTAGAGTGTTTTTGTTCGTGGGTTTCAAAGACCAAATGTATGTATCCCTATAAGTTACACCCCTTTGTGGTTGGGTAAATAGAAATGTGAACGTGTGGCTGAGTCCAGTTCACAATTGCTTTCGCCCACTCTTAAGGGCGATTCCAAATTTGCTCAAGTCCCCTTGGGGTGAACAACCCTTTTCACCCTTCGTTAACCACAAGGACCATTTCAAAGAAATACATTAATTAAAGAATCTCCACCTCTTTATTTTAGTAAAACACGAGACTGGTAAAAATAAGGGTGTGAAAAATGCTTGAATAGAATCAAATAAAATATACAATTTTATTAATCCTATTTCATTTAATAACAATCTATAATTAAAACTCTTCTGAAATTAAGAGAAAAATCGAACTTATTTAATAAAAACATTACTGACAAATTTATTTTAGAATATAGAATATTTAGATTTAAATTTTGGCCCAGCAAAGATTGAGCTAAGGAGATGAACTTTTCAGATGATTTAGGAAACAGTCTCAAAGTTTAATAATTAAGAAGATGCTGTGACTGTTCAAGAAATTGACGTGACCTGAAATTTTATAATTACTCAGAATATAAAAATATTTTTTTCGTAGTTTCGAGGCAAATCGACTGAGTTATACATCCATTCATCTCCTATGAAATAATTCTGTAACAACTATGAATAAGTGTGTAAGTCCCTTTTACTAAACTTTATAGGGCAGAGATTTAAAAGTTTAGACAGGTAGTAAAAATAAATTGCGGTATAATAATTCAAATCTATCTAGAATTTCTACCAGTCCTCCTACGGGCTAGATACTTATTCACAATGTGGCCAATACCAGGGCCTTCCTTCTTGTGGAGTTACTCAATTTTTCACAAAAATCAACTTTCACACTTATTCACAGTTGTTACAGAATTAACTACCATTACTTTCAAAATGACAATACTTCTGATCTCTAGAACTAAATTTCAAAAAATTCATTTTTCTTTCCGGAGACCTCAAATTTTCAAACTTCACTGGATTTGTTATTTATTTATTTATTACTATTATTATTATTAAACACTGTCAGCAGTATTTTGAAATCTAAAGTTCTGAAGCTACAAATCCATAACCAGGCTAATTAATTAACTTGCACAATTCTTTTGAGTTGCATCATTGTAGCAAATTATCCTCGTCCATATCTTTTCATCTATTTCGCTTAGGATTTTTTTTTTTTGATAACTTTCCTTTATTATTATTTTTATTATTATTATCAAAACTTTTAAGTTTAACAATTTGAATATGGAGAAATGAACTTTATAGGTACTTTTGATTTAACAACAACATAACTCTCTTTTATCATATCTGTAATCGATTTAGAAAAAGTTTTGACTCTTCTTACAAGTTTCAAGTGTTTTTATCTTCAAACTAGTATTATTGAACAATATATATCTATATAGGAATAAAAATAAAACAAAAAATCTCTAAATCTGTCCATTAAAAAAAGGTTATTCATTTTCTATTCCGCCCCCCCTTTTCCGCTCCTAAATGAATGAAATATTTCGTTTCATTTCCTTTCCGAACTTATTCAGTAATAGAGGAGCTCAATAAAGATATCAGCCTGACTTAAAATCGTAATCAATCAAAAATATGTTGAATAATAGAAGGAAACAATTAACTTATTGCGTGGGGCTTTATTCGATGGTCTATATGGACCCCTCCCTCCCCTTATCCCCTCTCCTCTGCCACTCGAATTCGGCTCGCTGCTTTACAAAGCGGCAACAGGAAGGAATTTTATATTGATCGCTTTGTGCTATTTAACTCAATTTTTTTTTCACCCCCTCAGAACCCAACCATTAACCCCAGGTGGGTTGCTGCTTTTTGTGTTCAAAATATATTCAATCAGGTGTAATCACTAAATGAAAAAAAAGAATAAAAACGTTTTTGCAATTTGCCTAAATGGGAAATCAAGTTGGATTTTTTCACAGCAAATTATATACACATATATAGAGGTATATAAATATATTGGTCAACGTTCCAATCACCCTTTCAAATAAAATACTCAGAGATTCACGATCACGTTCCGAAATTAAACTGAGATGTAAAATGAATGGGTTTTCATTTGCAGAGGACAAAATCAATTTGATCCGTAAATATATATGTAGACTATTTAACTAATTTTGACTAATAGTCCTGCAGTATTGGAACAAAATAGAAAAAGTTTGATATTTACTGGGTAAATTAGAAAAAAAAATTGTAGGATTTATTTCATTTTGAAAAATATACTAATACGAAGTTCCGCTGAATACAAGTGTGATTCTTGAGGTAGTAATTTAGATCATTTTTTTTTTGCTATTATATTTCCAGTCGATGAGAATTTGGAGTTTTAAATTTTATTTACCTTAGATTCACCATTTATCTCTATGACAGATAGACTGATAGACAGAACAGTAGTTTTTAGGCTCTTTCTGGAGCCTCTTTATTTATTGATTTATTTTTATTTCATGTTTCCAATTCAAATTCTAGCCAGTAGTCGTTCCATGTTAAAAGCTCTCATATATATATATATATATATATTATAATTTTTTCATTTTATGATATATCTTCTTCTTTGCTCAGCTATAAATATTCCTCTGGGGAGTCGGGTTGGCTCAGTCAGCTAACGCATTGGCCTCGCTTCGGCATTGATCGATTATGACGATGTTGAAGTGGGAGGCCGGGGTTCGACCCTAGCTGGCAAATAAAAAATTTCTACCGGCTGAAAACTCGGCTCCCTCACTAACCCTACTAACACTTTACGTGCTGTCTAAATGGGCTTTGTTCCCGGTGACATTAAATAAAAAAAAAAAAAAAAAATATTCCTCTGGTATTTTATTCAGAGCCTAGACGTGAAGGCGGTCGTTTTGTATCTGGAATTTTTTTACGAAACGGGTTATTAACCTCACGTTCACCCCTTTTAGTCGCCTTTTACGACAAGCAGGGGATACTGTGGACATATTCTACCCCCAGCCACAGGGGGATGAGAAATATCATACATATATAAAAGTTAAATTCCGATAATAGTAAAGTTTTTTTTTTTTTAATTTATTTAATGTCACCGGGAACAAAGCCCATTTAGACAGCACATAATTAGAGTGTTAGTAGGAGGGAGCCGAGTTTTCAGTCGGTAGAAATTTTTATTTGCCAGCCAGGATCGAACCCCGGACCTCCACTCCAACATCATCATAATCGATCGATGCCGAAGTGAGGCCAGCGCGTTAGATGACTGAGCTACCCGACTCCCCAATAGTAAAGTTTTTTTTTTTTTTTTTTTTTTATTTAATGTCACCGGGAACAAAGCCCATTTAGACAGCACATAAGTAAAGTGTTAGTAGGGTTAGTGGGGGAGCCGAGTTTTCAGCCGGTAGAAATTTTTATTCGTCAGCTAGGATCGAACCCCGGCCTCCCATTCCAACATCGTCATAATCGATCGATGTCGAAACGAGACCAGTGCGTTAGCCAACTGAGCCAACCCGGCTCCCCAATAGTAAAGTTAAAATAAAGAAAATATTATTAAAATAAATAATTATAATAAAATAACAACATCTAGTGTCCCTTAGGCGGTCACCCAACCATGAATTAATTATGTTAGATATATAGGTAGGTACGTATTTCTATAGAAAATAAAGAGAGATAGTCAACTACTAAATCTGAGTTGTTATGAATGATTTTTATTATGCCAGAAGGGTTGTTTCACCACTTTGTGAATTGAGCCAAGTGCCCAGATTGGAATTTTTGAATTCTGATTCAATTTCCGAAGGAGTGCAACAACCCTTCTGACATAATAAAAATCATTCATATCAACTCAGATTTAGTAGTTGACTATCTTTCTTGATTTTTTATAGAAATACGTTCCTATATATCTAACATAATTAATTATTATTGGTTGGGTGACCGTCTAAGACACACTAGTTGTCGTTTTTTAATATAATGTATCTTATCTACTGATAAGTTTAGACATTATTTATTTATTATTCTACTACTTATTATTGAATAGAAGTAAAATAACCGTTCATCTAGGTTGCATAACTTCACGGGGCACTCGTATTTTCATTTGTTTTTGTAATTCTGCCTCCATGAAATGATTCACAAAAATATTCCTCAATATCACAATAAGTGGACTGAGCTGAAAATAACATAATATGATTTTGAGAAATGATATTATAATAATTATATATATAATTTATTTTAATTAAACGTTTTGTTGGAGAAAGTTCTAAGTGAAATAAAATTCTATTTTTCCAAATACAATACTGTCAAATATACTTTCCTAGGAAAATAGCGTTAAAATATAAATGAGTATTAAATATAACTGCCCGAGAGACAAGCTTCGACTCCTGGACGTACCGAGTAAAAAAGATGCTAAAGGAATGTTGAAAGAATCGTTTTCCACAGAAATTAAGCAACATGAGACCTACTCCTCAAACTCTGAGAATGATTTTATTTAAAGCCTTCCTAATCCTAGTCGTATAGCGTGAATCTGCTGAATTGATTATGAAGGCCTATAGAAAGATACTGAGATTTGAAACCCTTTATCTTCTCTAAAAATGTAACGGCTTATAGTCTTAATCTAAGAGAGAATGTAAAGTATAAGCTAAAAAGTTTTATAATAATTTAAGTTTAAAAAAAAAATTATAAAAAAAATAATACCGACTTCAAAAAACTTAAATGCAACAAATAAAATAATATTAACTCAAAAATCAAATAAAATCCACTAAAAGGTATAAAATAATTAATTATCTTATTTAGTTACAACTAAACGAAATATTAAAATGAAATTACTTTTTGGAGTCGGTGCCAAACAAACTATACCTATAAGCGAGCGTACCCGCCAAACGTACTAAATAATATCCGTCAAGTACGATTCATAAAATGTATATGTTTGGCACCGACTTCAAAACGTAATTTCATGTTAATATTTCGTCGTTTAGTTGTAACTAAATAAGATAATTATTCAATAGCTTTTAGTGGATTTTATTTGATTTTTGAGTTATTATTATTTTATTTGTTGCATTTAAGTTTTTTGAAGTCGGTTTTATTTTTTTTATAAAATTATTTTTATTTTTCTCTTTTTAGTGATGTTATTAATATTGACTTAATACAATACCTTGCATACATCTGGTAAGAGAAAGCGTCAGGCGAATGAATCAGAAAATGATAATAAAATTCAATTCATAAATATAGAAATTCTCTTGAAACGTTTGCAGGTTTTAAATGAATGTTATAAGATTTTTTTATAAAAGATTTTATTTTGATTATTTGCTCATAAGAATTGTAGGTTTACGTTATTTCGTCGTTGATCATATCATCAGAACTTGACCAAATTAATATGGCACCATCCCTAAGATCTCCCCTTTCCAATAAAAAGAGAATCATCGAAATCGATTCATAAACAAAGAAGTTAGGCCCGAACAAACATAACAAAAAAAGGTCTAATACCAATGAAACAAAACAGGATCAATCGGAAGATAGACTGAACCCAATGCAAAAAAATCTTCACAATCGGTTCACAATTGGCGGAGATATGAGGTAACATAGACACAAAAAAAAATTCAATCGAATAGAGAACCTCCTCCTTTTTTGAAGTCGGTTAAAAATATTATCAAACGTCATCTATTATCAGAATATATAATACTTATAAAATATATTATTAATTAATTTATTTAAATTTATTTTAATAGTTATTATTTTACTAACAAAAAATAATTAAGTTAAACTCAAATCTTAAGTTTGAATTCAAACCCGTTTAACGACTAACTTCTTGTGACGGTGTGCGCGCGCATGTTAAAATTTCAATCTCATCTTTTTTCCCTAAAGCGCCAAAATAAGTATAACTTCAAAAATTTATCAAATTAAAGTTTCCCGAAAATGACACCCTGACATATCGATATGTCGATTCAAAAAAGTTTTACTCAGTAATTTGCCTCAGAATGGTTAAAGCTGTTTACGAGAAACCAATTCTATAAATATTACTCGTTTAATAGTATAGTTTGTATAAGATATAAACAAAATACTGAAGATAATCAACTAAAAAAATCAATACATAACAAAGAAAAATGTGAAAATATTTTTAATGTTAAAATAAAAGTTTAAACACTTTTTCATTCTTATTTTCTCTTTTCCACTCACACTTATATAAAATATATATAACATTTTTTTATTGTCTTATTTTTATTTTCTGTTTTTGCCTTTCTTTTCATATTTTACGGGGTTTTTTTTTTCTTTATTTCAATAAATCACTTCTGACAACCCTTGTCTTAAATAAGTAAGACTTTACGAGAAACTAAATTGTTTCGAAATAAAATTTACTACAAAAGTAAATTCAATTTTGAGTGATTAATGACGAAAAAATTAGAAAATTAATATTAAATTTTCAAATTTTATGTGAACAAAAAGGGAAAGGAGACTATAATTAAAATTTTATTTGAAGAGCATTAAAGGACTATCGTCCCTTCTCTGGGTACATTCCTGGAAGATCTAAATCTACTTTTTTTTCTATTTTTAAGTGTTTATTAGCCAAAAAGATTTATATACATTTTTTACAATAAAATCCCTAACACTCCGGGATATGCACTATTATTTTTAAGTTTAATCTACATTACATACAATGTATTCGTAGTTATGAATTAATATATTATTTACTTATTTACATACATTTTCGGGGTTTTTTTCTTCTTAAATTAAGGGATAGGGATATAGCATTTTATTTTTGTTTTACAAGAAATGGCTTTAGGAAAAAAAACCTTGATCTAAATCTACTAGTTTTGCAAATATCATTATCGCAAATCTTTGTTTTTTGCATACTTTCTAGCAACCCCTAATTCTTAAATCGTTTCTATTACAGACTTCACACCCTTCCACACACTTGTGTCAAGACTGGCAAGAATTAATCTCTCATCAATTCGAAAATTTCGATTCTGTTTTCATATAAGATAAAGCTAATATACTTGTCGCTGATAATGATAATTAGGGAGCGGAGTTAATTGCCAAGTGTTAAATGAGGCCCATTTCGGACACTTTCCATAATCTATGAGACAGGTTGTTCTCTGGATTAATTCCAAAATGTAATCTTATTTAACAGTTTAAAACGGGATTAATCTATTATATATAAAGAGGATCATTGGTATGAGAGAATCAAACTAGTATTATCAGAATAATCACAATTAGAAAATGACAAGGCTAATTTCTCAGCTAAAATTCGATGCTTATACAGTGTGTTTCTAAATTGATGGGAAATATTTTAAAGGTTGATTTTTCAGTAAAAATTAAGGGGGGTCTTTCATAAAATTTTTTGTTCAAAACCCCTTCACTTTGTAACCCTAAAAAGTTATCACAAGGGGATGAAAAAATCAACCCATATAATAGTTTGTTTTTTTAACAAATAATAATCAATCTGTAAATTTATCTCTGAAATATTGTTTTATTTTTTTGTGATCAAACAAAAAATTTTATAAGAAAAAGTTAAGACATAAAAAGATTGATTAAATCCGTCTTTTTAAATCAAGTTTTTAAATAAGAAAATGTAGACGCATTAAAATTTTTTGATGCAAACTATTAGAGGGGTTAATTTTTTCATCCTCTTGTGATAGCATTTTAGGATTACAAAAATTGTCAAAAACTGCCATTTTATTAGCATCGGTTATCTACCAAATTTCATTCTTCTAAATTCTTGCGTAGTGGATATATTAAATAAAAATAATTTTCACCCTAACTTTAGAGGGCTGTAACTTAGAGGGAAAGGGGTTTTGAACAAAAAATTATATGAAAGACCCCCCATAATTTTTGCTGAAAAATCAACCTTCAAAATAGTGAAAACCTTAACGGCTAAGGGTTTCACTAAGCTAAGACTTCTAGATGACTATATTTTGATTGTTATTAAAGTATATATTCAATTTTTTTTTTTTGACAAGGTGTACGCAGTGTTACGAAGATTATAGAAGGGTACAGAGATGTCGAAAGTTTGCGAAACACTGTTCTAGGATTATCGTATTATTTTCCCAATATGCTAATTTATCCTATAAATTTCATGCCTTCATTTAAGTTCCTGAAAAAGAAAACGTTTCGGTTTTTCGACTTATCCCTTTATTTATACTCGAAACTGTACACTTATGCCAAATTTCAACATTTTTATGATCCGCAGAAGTAGGTACTCTACAATAATTGTATTTATATTCTGACGAGGCACTGCTGATTGAAAAAGCTTATCTTTGGGTTGTTCTAAGTTGGACGGTAGAAGCATTTAAAAATTGAAATTTTGTAATTGTAGGAATCGATTTTCTGCTTTTTTTTAATTAGAAATGTAATTTATTTTTCAATGTTAATCGGTTCGTGGCTCATGAAAGACTAATTATCGAAGAAGGAGACCACGCCCTTTTATAATTAATCGAGCGCGATCTAGGAAAAATTATTAACCAATCACATTAATTATCAATTAAATCGAGAGCTATAAAGGGGCAAAAGCCGTAATTAGCAGTCAGTTGCAATTCAGCCCTCACTGTGTGAAGAGCTGTTTTACGCTCTCCAAGAGTTCGCCTGTCGACTTTGGAACGATTGAAGAACAAAGCTGTACGAAATCTTGTAACCACGAAAAGTAATAAATTTCGGGCCTTGTGCCATTTATTTTGTTGAAAGCATTTTTCACGGCCTCCGGCCAATTTCTTATTTTAAAAAAACGTCCTGCAAGCCTCGGGCCAATTCTTATTTGGGAAAGCAAATTTCGGCTTTACGCCACCAAGAGAGGTTTTCACCTCTGAAGAAAATCGACGACATCGGCGCTCCTCCGATATCTTTCCATCAAGCCTTTCGAGTCAAAAACTCATCTTCATCCATCATCGGGATTATTTCCTATAAATTTGGGGGCTCGGCCGCGGAATTCGTTAAAGGCTTTATCGGACGGAGCTGGACCATCTCGGTTCGGACCCGAGGAGGTTTGTCTCGACTCGCCTCGAGGCACCGACCGTTTTGCGGGCAAAGCATTTACCGCGCGCCCGGCAGCAAGCGACGGCGAGGCGGAAGGCGACGTAGCAGGCAGCAGCAACGGCCATCGATTGAAGTGATCGAACTAAGGCCCAGCAACACGACGACGGCAGCGCCACTCGCGGATAACAGCTGAACCAGCCACCCGCGAATGCTTGGCAAGACTGACCAGAAGAATTAACTAACGAGGTAGAGCCGACAATCCCTGCACACCTACACCTATCCCTCTTATCAGTTATAAGACCACTATACAGTCATGGAACACAGTCCAATCAATTTTAGGGACGTAGAACCACTAATAAAAAAGATTCAACGGAACGAACAGTTATTCAATAGAAAGATGGGTGCAGGACATAGAATCGAAGCAAGTATTCAAAGTTGGAGTAACTGCAGCTATTTACCTTTGGCAGACGGCTAATAACTGGACTAGCTAGGCTATTCGTAGAAAGTGAAAAGAAACATTAATACGTGGGATAAGTTAAGGGGCCTTGTTGGAAGAATTCTCATTGCAAGTTAGCAGCGCGGATATTCATAAACAGCCTTGAAGAAAATTGCAAAAGGGTGAGCATGTTTATGAATACTTTCTTGTTATGAAAGAGATAGCCAATAGGGGCAACCTAGAAGACAAGGCAGTAATAGAGTATATACTGGACGGTATACAAGACATTAGTCCTAATAAAGTAATACTTTACGGGGCAAAAACATTAAAAGAATTTAAAGAAAAGTTAAAATTGTATTCAGAAATCACCTTCAAGTCAACAAACATAGCAAATCATGCATGCAATAAGACAGCCAGTTAGCAGTAAGGGTGGAAACGAAAACCTAATCACCAAAAGACCCACCCATGAACATAGTTACAGTAAATAGTCAAAAACGAAATCCAATCACAAGATCATTTCAATAAACAGCCACAAGATTAACGCCTTAGTAGATACCGGTGCAGGCTTATCGCTCATGAGCGAAGACATCCACAAACAGCTAGGTTCACCACAATTAACAGATTCAAATATT
The DNA here is from genome assembly GCA_024734495.1 of Forficula auricularia. Lineage (NCBI taxonomy): Eukaryota > Metazoa > Arthropoda > Insecta > Dermaptera > Forficulidae > Forficula > Forficula auricularia. The sequence continues at coordinate 8,793,442 of JALMQS010000127.1, forward strand.
ATTCTGAATGGGTTTGCATTTCACGAACTGGTAAAGGATATTTTAAAACGACCATGCAATTGACAACGAAGATTTTAATATTAAATTTTATATGTAGTTCCAAACAAAACAATAGACGAACAAGTAATTTTAGGAATCGATCTGTTAGATCAGGCCGAAATTAAAATAGGACAAGATGGCATCCAAATTATTAAAAGCATAGACGTTAATAAAATTAACAAAACAATAACAGAAACAGAATCTCATTTAATAGATGAACTACGTATGGAAAACAATTCATTAAAACACGAAATTCAGTCAATGAAAAAGAGATTGAACAGTTTAAATAGAAGTCTTAACGAAGAAAGAAAAATTCAAAGAAACAGAAATTAACCATTTAAAATTAAGGAACAACGAACTTGATAGATCAAAATAACTCATTAAACGAAATTATAAATTTAATTAAACATGAAAACAGGGAATTACACAAAAAATTATCAGATCAAGACAGTCATTTGAAAAAACAGCTAACGCTTTGAAAGAAGATATCTCCAAGTAAAGAAAGTCATTTAGAAGATGGTCAAGGGACAAATTCACCTATGAACAAAGACAAGATTAAAAAGGGTTTCAAGCAAGAAGAATTGGGAGACTTACGAAGAAAATTAGAATCAAAAGCCAAAATGATTACGCAGCCTATGACGTTACAAAGTTTAGTGGTCATAAATCTGATAAAATTAATCTTAATTTCCCCTCAATACCAGTTAAAACCCATGTCGGTCCCTTACCTCAGACTATAAGTGTTCAGAAAATATCCAAGTGAAGTGTTGTGTTAATTATAAAAGTGTAAAAAAAAAAAAAGAAAAAAAAGTGTTAATTTAAGTACAAGTGAAAAATAGTGTGTGAAAGTGTTAGTTTTTAAGTAAATTCAAATCAAGAAATAGGCAATTAAAAGACACTAAGTTAAAGTTTTAAATATTTTCTGTTAAAATGTTCTATTAATATCAATTTGTTTTGTAAAAATAGTCAAGTTTCAAGTGTGAAAAAAAAAAGATATATTTTATTCTATAATTAAGTAAAGTGTTGAAAGTCCTAAACAGTTTTAAAGAAGAAAAGACAATACACACGAACTAAATTAATTTAAGTCGAAATATTTAACTATGTAAAAGATGATTGGCTAATAGATATAAGTTCCGGGTCGTAACTTGATTGAAAGGGAGAATGTAGGAATCGATTTTCTGCTTTTTAATTAAATGCAATTTATTTTTCAATGTTAATCGGTTCGTGGCTCATGAAAGACTAATTATCGAAGAGACCACGCCCTTTATAATTAATCGAGCGCGATCTAGGAAAAATTATTAACCAATCACATTAATTATCAATTAAATCGAGAGCTATAAAGGAGCCAAAAGCCGTAATTAGCAGTCAGTTGCAATTCAGCCCTCACTGTGTGAAGAGCTGTTTTTACGCTCAAGAGTTCGCCTGTCGACTTTGGAACGATTGAAGAACAAAAAAGCTGTACGAAATCTTGTAACCCACGAAGAAGTAATAAATTTCCGGGCCTTGTGCCATTTATTTTGTTGAAAGCACATTTTTCACGGCCTCCGGCCAATTTCTTATTTTAAAAAAGCATTTTTCACAAGCCTCCGGGCCAATTCTTATTTTGGGAAAGCAAATTTCACGGCTTTACGCCACCAGAGGTTTTCACCTCTGAAGAAAAATCGACGACATCGGCGCTCCTCGAGATATCTTTCCATCAAGCCTTTCGAGTCAAAAACTCATCTTCATCCATCATCGGGATTATTTCCTATATAATTTAGTTAACCTTATAGACTAGTATTAAGGGAAAAATTTGAGTAATGTAGAGGGTTTTAGTGCTAAGTTACAAAGGCGTTACAGATGCTTCGTGTAAAGAAATAGTAGTCTGTCATTGTAGGCCAGTTCAAATCGAACTTGGCTAATTTTTTATTACCTAGATAATATAAAAATAAATAAAATAAAATTTCTTATGTTTTCATTTCGTTCTCTCTCTTTATACATATATATTTCTTTGATTAAATTTTCTTTCAAAACGATATTGTCCAAATTGCTTGTTTTACTTAAATGTCGAGTCAAAAACTCATCTTCATCCATCATCGGGATTATTTCCTATATAATTTAGTTAACCTTATAGACTAGTATTAAGGGAAAAATTTGAGTAATGTAGAGGGTTTTAGTGCTAAGTTACAAAGGCGTTACAGATGCTTCGTGTAAAGAAATAGTAGTCTGTCATTGTAGGCCAGTTCAAATCGAACTTGGCTGGGCCACTGCCCCCCGTGACCCTAGATAATATAAAAATAAAATAAAATAAAATTTCTTAATATGTTTCATTTTCGTTCTCTCTCTTTATACATATATATTCTTTGATTAAATTTTCTTTCAAAACGATATTGTCCAAATTGCTTGTTTTACTTAAATGATAAAATGAACGAGATAAGCTTGTCGCATTGTTTGTTGCTTGAATTTAAATAATTCCCAAGTTGATATTGCAAACCATTCGGTCGGACGGGCAGACAGACAGGCGGACAAGGGCAGACACTCAGCCAGACTGGTTGCCTGATAACTGATAAGCAAGATAGATAGGCTTCTTGTGCTCACGTGAACCAGGATTTGTTTTTAGATTAACTCCAGTGCAAAGACTTAAAGCCCTGCTCATGAAATCGAATCTTTCTCCTCACCACCATTATGTATATATAATAAATACAGGCTGGGTCGAAATTCATTCTACACACTTTTCATTAAAGACAGGCCGAAGTATCGAATGTACTCAAAGATTTACTGTATCATGAAATGAAGAATTAGAATATGAATAAATTTTAGGGGTTGGTTTGGAGTTGAAGATACCTGTTTACACTTGTATACAAAATAAATTTGGAGAAAAGTTGAACATTTTTTCAAGACTCTGCAAATTTTGCAGATTTAAAGATGAGCTATCAGAACCATCTATATTTAAAGCTGTATAATTAATAAATTTAAATATAATCAACTATTCAAAATTGTGGGTCGGGTTAGTCGAGCGGTTAGCGTTTTTTTTTTTTTATAAATTTTATTAAACCATTTATTTTACATGAATTTATGCATACATTGTTTTTAAACTTCGACTCCGGAGATTACTTCTCCACCATCGAATGTCCTTGATCATCTTTTAGTCCTTGTTTTTAATAAGAGGAAAAAACTAATTAAAGAATAAAACCTCTTTTCCGATAAATATTCCAATTCCATATTAATCCAATTCCCAATCCTAACTACCTGTATTTGTTTTTGCATTTATCATAATAAGGCCTTAAAATGTCAATATACAAATATATTTCCTGGAAGTCCTGTAGCTAGAGAGCCCTAAATCTCAACATTGTAAATACAAACAGTTTGACACCATAATGAACTTTCTACAAATTTTCCTTTTTGAGTTATTCTGGGTACGGAACTGTTTTATATGTAGGTATGTAGCAGTGGCGGGCAATCTATGGATGCTGCTAAGGAAGAAACAAGTTTTAAACAATTATTTTTCTTAATTATGAAAAAGAAGGAAAAAAAATATGCTTCTGCTAAGGAAGAAAAAAGTTTTAAACACTGCTGTGGAGAGAGGAAGGAAGCATTTTATTTGTTTCCTTCATTGACCCCTTGAAACCCTGAAGAAGAATCCTCCGAAACGTCAGTTTGAAAGGAAAGGAGGAAGGAATCCAATAAATGACACCTTATTTGGATATGTGTTAATTTTTTCTTTCCTCACTTCCCCTGGTCTGCCTTCCCTTACTTTCAATTAAAAGTTCTACCGTCTCTCTCCAGAGAAAATTTCGTGCAAAAAATAAAGATCTTTAAATTTTTAAAATATTATCCGTTATTACAAATATTTATATATAAAACATTTTTTGATTTGAAAAGTATGTATATTGGTTTTCGAAATGAAATAAAATTGTTGCATAGTTTCAAGGGGCAATTAAAATGAATGATTTTCCGAAAAGGGTGCTGTTAGAAGGATTGTAGTCCCTGCCTGGTAGATTTATCTTCCAGTTGAAGCATGTCAAAGACAAGTTCAGACGAGTTTTGGCCGAATAAAAATTGTACTCGATGAGGAACTATTAAAATAGTAATAATACAAAAAAAGGAATAAATAAAGATGATTCTGGAATCTTTGGAATAATCTATTTCTAAGAACTCTCAATATATAATATTGGAAATAACTAACAGTGCTTTAGACAAGCCATAGCTTGCTTATAGCAATAGAATTAGAAGAAATTTAAGATTTTCTTATATGTATGATAGGCTGATTCATTGTGGAAGATGGTCGATTTCCATCTCTTTAAATCAAAGCAATATCCGTTTGGGGCGAAGGTCCCAAAATATATTTTATTTAATTTTATGTTAAATTTGAAAAATAACGAAAGTGATGAAGTATTTGATGAAATTTGCAAAAAAAAAAGCACAGATTAAAATGAAATTTCAAAAAATGAAAGATAGGAAGATACTTTTTTGGACAGCACCCCCTGGTTGAAAAGTCACCAAATACCACTGGTACCTATACCATATATAAAAAGATAATAAAATAGAGACATGTGATAAATGAAAGAAAATGAAATTTATTTTCACAGAAAAACAAAAAACAGAAAACAAAAAAATAAAAAATCGAAATAAATTCAAATAAAGAGGTAACATTTCAACTTTCTGTTGGGGCCAAAAGCATATAAATTTCACTCTCAACGTTTTTTTTTCTCAAACAAAAGGGCTTCTCAAGAGAAGAAAAGAGCTAAACTTTTTTATAACTACAAATCTCTTATCAAGTCAGATTTTTTTTTTTTGCTTCTTATATTCACCGTAAGATTTAAGAAGGAAGAATCGAGTAAAAGTTGAAGGCAAAAAAAGAAAGTAATTTTTTTATTTTTTCAGATCTTTATTAGACATCCGCGCCCACGTCCGTCCATCCCCTCATCCCCCCTCACCCTCATATACCTATCCGATCTCTCTCAATGGATTTCCGTTCCGCATGTTTTGCTCTGAAAAATTTCCCAGCGACATTTTTATTTCATACATTTTAATAAAAACATTTTTTTAGAATGGAATATAATAAAAAAAAATCGGTTGGATTTATGTTGTTATATATCCGGGGTGTCGATTACGTAATACTGTACACACAAAATGAGGTACACAAAGTTTTTGACTCATACTTTACTTGTTTATTCAATAAAATTGAAAATTCAACGCAATTTGCAATTTAGTCCGAAAAATAGCTTTATAGATAAACATAAATATTGAAAAAATATATATGCCTATATATATAATAAAATATGGCCAGATATCAATTTTTATTTATTTTGTGGAGAAAAGAAGATATTATGTATGTTAGGCATGGAGGCAGGCGGTGGTTTATTTTCCTTTCGGGCTTATTTCAAATATATATATATATATATATATATTTCGTCGTTATTTTGAACAGCAAATAAACGTTCAAAAGAGAAATAGCAAGCAAGAATCCTATTAAGTGTTCGGGAACATGGTCGAAAATATTGTCTTTTGCAAATACCACTAAAATTTTAGGGTATCGCAATTTTGAATGTTTGATAATTTGGATAAAAAAAAAACATTTTTAAAGCTTAAGATAAACTGATAAAACTATTTTTATTTTTTACGGCCATTATGAAACAACATTTTTTTTAATTGAACTTTCAAAACATCTTAATCAAAATATATGGTTAGGCTGGATGTTAAAATTTAGAATCACTTGACTACAAAATTTTTTAATGATAAAGATCAATTATTTGAATGAAAAATACGATGCTATGTAAAAAATGTTTACACGGATTTATTTAACGTGTAATTTTGTCTGTCTGTCTGTTTGGTTCAAACTTACCTATGCGCTCAACGTTTTCAATTAGTTTAACTATGTTTAAGAATATTGAAATGTCATTAAATTCATCTGTCACTTACATATGTATCACTTAAAAAATAATACCGACTTCAAAAAAACTAAATGCAACAAATAAAATAATAAGAACTCAAAAATCAAATAAAATGGACTAAAAGGTATAAAATAATTACTAATTTAGTTACAAACGAGGGGTGAACCGCGACCTAAAATAGTGTACACCTACTTCCACTTACACTTTCATTTCAAAGTAGAAGACAATAGATAATCTAATGAATTCCAAAGTAATTCCAAATAATTCCAAAGACGGTGTACACCTAATTAAAATCGCGTTTCACCCCTTGGTTACAACTAAACGATGAAATATTTACATGATATCACTTTTTGAAGCCGGTGCCAAAAATATACATTTTATGAATCGAACTCAACGGATCTTACTTAGTAAGTTTGACGGGCACGATCGCTTATATAGTTTGTTTAGCACCGACTTCAAAAAGTGATTTCATGTTAATATTTCGTCGTTTAGTTGTAACTAAATTAGATAATTATTTTAGTGCATTTTATTTGATTTTTGAGTTCTTATTATTTTATTTGTTGCATTTAGTTTTTTTGAAGTCGGTTTTATTTTTTTTATAAAAATTATTATTATTTTTCTCTTTTTAGTGACGATATTAATAGTGACTTAATATAATACTTTGAATGCATCTCGTAAGAGAAAGCGTCCGGCGAATGAATCAGAGAATGATAATAAAATTCAATTCATAAATATAGAAATTCTCTCGAAATGTTAGCGGGTTTTAAATGAATGTTTTAAGATTCTTTTTTTATAAAAGGTTTTATTTATTATAATTTCGATTATTTTTCTCATAAGAATTGGAGATTTACGTTATTTCATCATTGATCATATCATCTTATCATCAGAACTTGGCCAAATTAATATGGGGCCACCCCTAAGGTACCCCCTTACTAATAAATAAAAGAATCATCGAAATCGGTCAACGTGGTAAAATGTTATCGCTATACTGATCCAAACGCAGAAAAATTCATTAAAATCGGTTCATAAACAAAGAAGTTATGCCTGAAAAAACATAATAAAAAAGGTCCAATACCAATGAAAAAAAAAAACGGGACCAATCAGAAACTATATTGAAACCAATGTAAAAAAAACATCAAAATTGGTTCACAATTGGCGAAGATATCAGGTAACATACAAACAAAAAAAAATTCAGTCGAATTGAAAACGTCCTCCTTTTTTGAAGTCGGTTAATAAAAACTAGTACGATATTTTTTTTTATTTGTAAAGATATAAAAACTTAAAAAATTATAATATTCTCATGGGCCCTCTGTTAAGAATCGCTAATATAAGGTGCTGCCATTTACTTTGAGTTTTGCATTGAATGATTCTTGAAAAGAATCTATAAAATCATTCCTAGCATAGTGTCTTTCTCTCAACCAGATAATATAAATAATGAAAATGTTGTCAAAATAAAACGGGAACGGAGATTAGCATCGATTTAAATTTAATTCTAGTGCCTTTCGAAATTCCATTTCTCATGCAGGTAATTAATTTTTTTTAATTATTAATTTAGAAGAGAAAAATTTCTAGCACCGCGTTATAATAAAGTAAATATGTAATTTTAAAATGAAAACTGTGTAGGAATGTTTAATTTACAAGCCATAAAATGCATACTTAGGAAAATAAGAAGATTATTACTATTATTAATTAATAAAATAAAAGGAGTGAGTATTTAAGGCATATTATTTTCAAGAGTATTAAACGTGTTATACAAAACATGGGAAAATATGATTAAAACAGAAATAATCCCATCACTCAACTTATTACAAAATACGAGCCCTAATTAAATAAAAAAAAATCCTCCTATTTTTTTTCTCATTGTATTTAAAAATGTCTGAAACGTGGAGAAAAATAATTTTCAACCATGATTTTTTTTCTGTCTGTGTGTGTTAGGATTCCGATACTCACGATAACTAGAAAGTCGAGGGTTCGTCCTGATTACAAATTGATTGTATTTCCAGTATTTTTATTAGGCCATAAGAGTTAGTTTCACCTCTTAGGGATATAATAAAAATAATTCATAAAATCTCGGATCTATTAGATGACCATCTCTCTTAACTTTTTATAGTAATTTTAAAGTTACAGATATCGGAATTATATTTTTAATTTGAAAATTTTATAATTTTAAATTTTTAAGAACTCTCCTAATACTCAAACAAAATCTCTTAATCTCAAAAAAAATCTTAAATGTAGGATTTCGTTTTTACATTATTTTAAGTTTAACTTTAACACTAGTTTTTGAGTTTTAGAGTAAGTACACAAAATTTGGTAAAGTATTAACGCATTTACGGACATTTTGACAACATAATTTTTCCATGTTCATTTATCTAACTTAGAGTGATCGTGTAGCCCAAAATGCCATGGTTTCAATCAATTTTTTTTATAAAAAAAAAAATCAATCGAATTGAGAACCTTCTCTTTTTGTGAAGTCGGTTAAAAATAGTTGGAGCCGTTTTGGACAAGAAGGCAAAAAAAGCAATTTTTTCATGCCTTTATTAAAGTAAAAATTAAATAAAGAATGACCAATAAATTAAAAATGTTGATTATTTATTTATTTTTGAAAACTTAATTACTATATATAGTAGTTCTCAAACTTAAGAATTTAAATACCTGATTAATAGGGAAATAACTTTGAGAGATTTCAAGTTACAGTTAGTAATAGATTTAAATTTTCTTAGAAAATCATAAGAGAGTGTTATTTATTAGATCCCATGAAATGGATTATTTTTAATTATGTCAGAAGGGTTAAACTACATGGATTGGCTATGTGTTTAAATTTAGTAACACTAGATCAAAATTTTTATAAATTTAGATTTAAATCTTTGAGTAAAATATTTAACGTGTTTACATAATAAGTAAGTCAGAGGGGCTTGCACCTCACAGGGTAGCAAAATGACCCGGAGTGCTGTTAATGGCACTCGGGTTCGATTCCCAAGGGGTGAAAAACAACCTTTCTGACATAATTAAAAATAATTCATTACATCTGATCTAATAGCTGATACTATGTTATGATTTTCTAAGAAAAATAACTATTAATGGAGGTGTCCGATGTTATCAGGGGTTTTAAAATAGAAGAGTCGATGTATCATCATCCCTAGCCCCATTTAAACTTCATTGCCCCAATATTCGGCAATTGTACAGCTCTTCACCCCTTTTAGCTCCAACCCCCTTTCCCTTCTATCCACCCCCACCACCTGACAGTTAGATAAATTCACTTGGAATCTAATTCATTTCGTGAAACCCCAAAACAGAAACCGGTGTTTCGAATAGTATAAATCTTCTTTACACCGGTAACACAAGAGGAAACTTTGCGTTTATAATACTACGTTTTTTTTTCTTTTTTTTTATTATTAAATAAATTTAGCAATATTTTTTGTTTCGATTTTTTTATTTATTTATTTATTCCATACTTCATCGTCCAACCGGTTCAGATTTCGTATTGTGTTTGTTCCGTTTTTGTATTCAAAATATTATTCGTATTGTCTCCTAATCCCAGAACCAATTTCATCTGGACGCAAGTAAATCATCCCCGAATCAATTTTTATTAATAAACGAGCAATTTTTCAATTACTTTTGGATAAATGTAATGTTTAAGCGATGGCAGGGAGGTTTTGTTTTAAATTAAATTGTTTGATTGATTAGATACTTGTTTCCGCATTTAACCTTTCATCCTTAATTAGTGTGGCAAGATTAGAGGTGGATTAATTTAAATTTAGATATTAACAGAATATAATATTATCCACGCTTTAAATTTAAACACAATAAATGAATCGAATATAAATAAATTGTATTATTCTATATTACGATTACAGGCAAGGGTAGCTTAGGTTAATAAGGAGAAGAATTACACATGTGTAAAGAAATCACAAGAGGCTGTTATCTAGTAAAGATCCGAGACGAAATTGATGATTTTTTAATAATTAAATGTTAAATGTTGTATTTACCCACACAAAAATCAAACCTGAGTGTAAAAATTAGCCATCCAGGCCACTTAATGGTTACGCTGTGATGTGAAAACTTCTGAAAACGAGATCCGAAGAGGTGAAAAATACTGTTTCGACATATAATATATATTAATCTCAGAACTGGGTAATGATAATTCTTGAGAAAGAAGCTCATTTATTTAGACATTTTGAACTATCATTTTAAAAAAGTTTTGTAAAAACTTAATTAAAATTCTTATCTATTAAGAATTTTTTTAATTTATATTATTGTAATTAGTTTTTAATAAATTCCAAAAAAAAATAATTCATTGAGAACTCGAAAATATCTGAGATGTATACAAGGGGACCCCCTGTGGTGTGAATTTTAGATTTTCTTAGAAAAATAAACTATTAATTCCGAAGATATTTTTAGCCATTCTAATACAAGAGTATATAGAAAGGCGAAATACTGTATTTGTTTTGATATAAAGCGAAAAAGTACTAACTTTGACACCCTTGAAAAAATCTGAAATTAATACAAAGGGTCCTCCCTGTAGTCTAAATCTTTGATTTTCATAGAAAAATAAAATATTAATTCCCAAGATATCTTTATCGATTCAAATACAAGAGTATTTAGAGAGGCTAAATACAGTATTTGTTTTGATATAAAGCGAAAAAAATATCTTTATCACTCTCGAAAAAAACTGAAATCTACCATAAACAAAGGGTCCTCTCTGTGCTATGAATTTTAGATTTTCATAGAAAAATACTATATATAATAGCCTAGATTAATTTGTAGCAACGCTCAGAGAATGCTGCCGACAGGGAGCGTTGATACATACCGTCGGTATATTTGCGGCAAATTTGAAATATAATTTTAATATAATATAATTTGAACTCAAATTTCGAAATGAAAGACTCGAATTGATTTTAAATTAAGAAACATTAAATATATTGATAATTATTCCTCCCCCCCCCCCCTCCTCCTCAGCACTCAAAAATTAAATATTCAATTCGCTTTTCTTTGCGCACGGAAGAAGAAATTAATCACATTTTATTTGATTTATATTTTATATATTATTTGCTTATTTTTTTATAATTTTTTAAAAATCTAAATTTTGTTATTCTTATTTTTTGATTTTTACAAAATTGAACGACTTAAGACACGCATGCCCATATGAGTTTCTCATGGCAATACTAGAGCAGAGCAGCATGTCATACAAACAAACAACACCTGGTCTCTTTTAAATATTTGGAGCCTTATATCGATTATCGATCCCAAATTTTAAAAAAATGATATAATATAATTCTCCTCCTCAAACGATCCCACTTATTGAAATAAATCTATTTCCACACAAAAAATATCACAATGCTGTAGATTATAGAAAAAAAAATACTTCGAGATTCATATCTAGAGCCTCATTTCTGTAGCTGTGTCAGGACGAAAATGAGGCGAAACTTTTAAGAGACTATGTATTTTCGGGAGTTTACAGGTATACATTTGGAGTGTGGTTTTTTAAGAGGAATAAAATTTTTGGACCGAGACGCCTCCCGCCAGGGCACCAGCCCGGAGGGCCGAGCTTCGAAGGCGTGCCGAAGGCACGCCTTCGAAGCTCGTAAACTATTAATTCCAAAGATATTTTTATCGAGTCTAATACAAGAGTATTTAGAGGGAGAAAATACACCATTTGTTTTGATATAAAGCGAAAAAAATTAACTTGTGACACCCTCGAAAAAATCTGAAATGAATACAAAAGGTCTCCCTGTGGTGTAAATTTTTGATTTATCTCTGAAATTTGTATAAATGGTCTCCCTGTAATCTGACATTCTTATTTGAATCGAAAAATAAAGTCTTAAAACCTTAGAAATTTTTATGTATTCTAATATAATCGGCATATATGGAAACGAATTTAAGTATTTATTTTAAAATAAATTTATTCACAAACACTCAAAAATATCAGAAATTTGTACATAGGGCCCTTCCTGGTGTCTTAATTTTTGATTTCTTAGGAAAAAAAAACCTTAATTCCCAAGAAATTATCTATGTAATAAACATATCCCTAGTAGCACAATGTTTCAAACTAGTTATATAGTAACTACATAGTGCCTATATAGATTTCGAGAATCTATATAAGGACTATATAGTTACTATATAGATTGAAACACTGTGCTACTAGGGATATTTCAACAGTCTTCGATACTATCGCATAAGATATTTTGCTTTATCAAAATTTGATGTCATTTAATGACTAATTCGAATACTTTTTTTCGAAATATAACTTAGTAATAAAAAAAATCTATACCAAAGCCTTTTTTTAACTTTCTGTTTTTTTTTTCAGGTAAATATAAATATTCTCTTCTCAAAGGCTGCAGGAAATTACGCCGTAGCCTAAGGCCTGTATCTCCAAGTTTACTACCTATACCATATAAAAGGGAATGAACTTTCATTTTTCCATCATATTTTTCTTTATTAATATTTTCTCTGCGAAACGAAATATATATTTATTTTTGCTTGGATAGCTAATCTAATTTTATTTTTTTATTTATTTCATATAATATTTGAAATATTACATATTACAATTTTCTCTAATTTCATTTAAAATACCTAACTATCCTGTTTTAAAGAACGGGTTAAATCCTCTCAATTTAATTGAAGGGAAACTCTCTACTAGCTCATGGATCTACTGATGTGTTTTGACGTTTTCGAAAGGTCAACGTTGTTGAAACAGCCGGTGTAGTGGCTGACCTATACTTTGGCTCACCTAATTTGACATGTGTTAAATTGTTTCTTTGCGCATAACTAAATCAGGGAAAATGAAAAATAAATTTACTTAATTTCTATCTTATTCTATATAATTATAGACAATTTTTTAAATTTATTAAATTTTCTTTCCGAAATGTTTTACAAAATTTTTTTGAAATGATTTCGTAGAGAGCTGGACAAAAAACCAAATTAAAAACAGAGTTTATCATTTAATAATCTGCTTTCTTCAGTGGCTGAAATAATGAAACAAAGAGAATCAGACGATAAATTATAACAATAATCATTAAATACTTTTTTAACAAAGAATAGGTTAGTTTTTAAATAACTTATTACTCAACTCAGTGTCTGATGTATTTTCTCATAGTTTCAAGGGCATCAGACAATTGAGTTGTGTAATGAGTTATTTAAAAACTAACCTATTCTTTGTTAAAAAAAGTATTTAATGATAAGTGTTATAATTTCTCGTCTGATTGTCTTTGTTTCATTATTTCAGCCGCTGAAGAAGGCAGGAATAAATTGATAAGACGTTCGGCAAATTAAATGATAACTCTGTTTTTAATTTGATTTTTGTCCAACTCCCTATAATTTCATTTCAAAAAATTTAATTATTGATACGAATAGTGAAACATTTATAGTCAATTTCTACTTTCACATTTATATTCTACTAGCTTCAAGGCCCGCCTTCGGCGGACCCCCACGTGGCTGTTTTATTGATGTTTTATACACGTGTAAAGAGCACTTTCATATATCAACTCTTGTGAATTAATTGTAATAGATTGATGAAGAGGACAAAGTATATCTCTTTATGAATTAATTTAAAAAATTTATTTTTCCAGCAGAAGACCATATTTTATTGTCCCCTTCTGCAACTCAATTATTCGGCAAAAAGAACCTTTCAACTTAAATTAAAATAAAGTTTTTGTCTTGTAAAAATTCAATAAATAAGGTAAAAATCGTCATTTGGGGAGAATTATCCTATTAAAAAATTAAAAATAATAAACTTTTAAGGTTTATTATTAGATTATAGAAAATTCAGGTTTAATTAGGCTCAAAATAGGTTTTTAATAATTTCAATAGGCTGAAATTTCCTAGATTTCAAAACAATATAAAAATGGGTTTTCAAATGATTTTGTTTTCTTTAAAGAATTCTACGGGCTAATTGAATTTTTGGTTTTAATCTTTAAAATATATTTTTATAGAAATTCCAAAAGCTAATGAATTCCTTTCAGTTACTTTAGTTAGTATAGTTTCAATAATCCTTTATAATTAACTTTGAAATAAATAAATAATATTGAAATGAATGAATGAGCTCGAATACAAAAGCCAAAAGGCTTAGTTCTTTTGAAATGGCTGAGGGTCTTAAATACAATAGAAAAAGGATGCGGTGAGATTCCCAAGGGTATTTTTAAGAAAAATTATTTTAAAATAACATATTTTATTTTAAATAAAATATTTTTCATCTATATATATAATCAAAAGCTTGCCTCAAACTTTTTTATTTTTAACCGACTTCAAAAAAGGAAGAGGTTCTCTATCGACTGAATTTTTTTTTTTTTTTTTTGTGCTATGTTACCTCATATCTCCGCCAATTGTGAACCGATTTTGAAAAAAAATTTCGCATTGGGTTCAGTCTACCTTTCGATTGGTCCCATTTTTTTCATAGGTATTAGACCTTTTTTGTTAGGTTTGTTTAGGCCTAACTTCTTTGTTTATGAACCGATTTCGATGATCCTTTTTTAATGGAAAGGGGGTATCTTAGGGATGGTGTCATATTAATTTGGTCAAGTTCTGAAGATATGATCACTATTAATAACATCACTAAAAAGAGGAAAAGGTTTTATTTTTTTCTTAAAAATTATTTTTATTTTTCTCTTTTTAGTTATGTTATTAATAGTGATCATATCATCAGAACTTGACCAAATTAATATGGCACCATCCCTAAAATACACCCTTTCCAATAAAAAAGAATCATCAAAATCTGTTCATAAACAAAGAAGTTAGGCCTGAACAAACCTAACAAAAAAGGTCTAATACATATGAAAAAAAAATATGACCAATCGGAAGCTAGACTGGACCCAATGCAAGAAAATTTTTCAAAATCGGTTCACAATTGGCTGAGATATGAGGTAACATAGGCACAAAAAAAAAAAAAAAAAAATTCAGTCAAATAGAGATCCTCCTCCTTTTTTGAAGTCCGTTAAAAAATAGATAGTTTTTTTTAAATCTTTGTTGCAGTTTTTTTTTTGCTAGTTTAGTTCTTTTATTGTTTGACAAGCTATGTTGGCTAACCTGAACTCTTTTTAGTTTTTCCTGAATTTTCCAATTTTCCGGGCAACTTTTCCAATTTTTTTTTACGTATTAACCTGAATTGGACTATTACAAACATTTAAAAAAAAAAACATTAGCCAAATCGGTCCAGGCATTTGAGAGATCTGCGCTTACAAAGAAAAAGAAATTCATTTTTATTATATAGATAGACTATAATAGGGAAGTATTGCGATGGCCAGTCTGGTTTTACTTACATCAGCCCGGCTAACATGTGGTCAGCTATGCATGCCTCTCAGCGATTGATGAACGGGGTCCGTCGTAAATTTGTCAAAATCCCTAAAACAAAGAAATTTTAAATTCATAAAGAGAAAGAAATATGGTTGTACTCTGCTTGATGTAAATAAACATAATCACATAAATATAAAATTTATTTGTTATACACTTTAGTTTCGAAGGTTTAGGCTTCATCATTAGCCTTTTTAATTAGAAATATATCTGTTATTTCTCAAGGGCTCCCATACCCGATTGGATGTATGTAAATTCATTTGTTAAGTGACTAGCTTACTACAACAAGAAAACAAATTTGTTTATATCCAATCAGGTAAATGAGCCCATGAGTAATAGCTTATACATATTAAGTAGACAATCTTGTCCACTATTGTTGATTTTGATAGAAATTTTTATAGAAATATTTAAGTATGTTAATTGAATGTAATGGAAGGCAGTCCAGAGGTAGTGAGGAAAGAAAAAATTAACACATATCAAATAAGATGTAATTTATTGGAATCCTTCCTTCTTTCCTTTCAAACCGACGTTTCGGAGGATTTTTCCCCCCTTCTCTTGGGTTTCAAAGGGTCAATGAATGAAACAATTAAAATGTTTCCTTCTTCTCTCCACACAAGTAGTGTTTAAAACTTTCTTCTTTTTTAACAAAGGCATAGAAAAACAATTTTTTTTCCTCCTTTTCTTAATTCATTCTCAATTAAGAAAGGGAGGAAAAAAATTGTTTTTCTATGCTTTTGTTAAAAAAGAAGAAAGTTTTAAATACTACTACTGTGGAGAGAAGAAGGAAACATTTTAATTGTTTCATTCATTGGCCCTTTGAAACCCTGAAGAAGGAGGGAAAAATCCTCCGAAACGTCGGTTTGAAAGGAAAGAAGGAAGGATTCCAATAAATTACACCTTATTTGAAATGTGTTTATTTGATACCTCTGGGCTGACTTCCATTACATTCAATTAAAATTTCTACCAGTCCGTCTCTCTCCAGAGAAAATTTCGTTGCAAAAAAATTTAAGTATGTATTCTAATAATACCTACCTATATTATTCGAAAAAAAATTATTTCAAGCACAGTAGAAAATTTCAGAAATATCTACAAAGTGTCCGTTTGTGGTCTCACTTTTCGATTATAATAGAAAAATAATGTCTTAATTTCATAATATATTCTAATATATAAGTATATATCTATATTTATATGGTAACGAAATAGTACATTTCTTATACGTATATCAAAAAGAATTTATTTTAAGGTCAAAATCTAGGTTTTTAGTAGAAAATATGTTTATATTGCATAATATCATATCATATCATTTCTTATAATATGTATAATGTTGGGGACATATTTATCTCAAGGGTCTAATTGTGTTAGTGCTCGGGTTCAACTGCTGAGGGGATGAAACACCCTGATATGCAATATAAACATATTTTCTACTAAAATCCTAGATTTTGACATTAAAATAATTTATAAGATTGGATCTGAGAATTTTATTTATATTAATTAATTTATTTATTTTTCGAGGATCTTAATTCTCTTTTAGAATAGGTGTTGATTTTCTTTGTTTGCAAAAAATAATAACACAGTTATATTTTTTCCATTTATTTTATTTTATTGTTATATCAAGGGACGTTTCGACATATACATTCATGTCAAAGGATGGTTTTTATTTTTAGACTGATGATGCCATGAATGTATATGTCGAAACGTCCCTTGATATAACAATAAAATAAAATAAAT
The DNA here is from genome assembly GCA_024734495.1 of Forficula auricularia. Lineage (NCBI taxonomy): Eukaryota > Metazoa > Arthropoda > Insecta > Dermaptera > Forficulidae > Forficula > Forficula auricularia. The sequence continues at coordinate 8,810,361 of JALMQS010000127.1, forward strand.
GAAAAAAATATAACTGTGTTATTATTTTTTGCAAACAAAGAAAATCAACACCTATTCTAAAAGAGAATTAAGATCCTCGAAAAATAAATAAATAAATTAAAATAATTTATTTTTGATATATGTGTGGTTACAAGAAGACTTGGGTTATATTTTTGAAAAATTCCATATTTTTAAATAAAAAGATACTTAAGTCTTTGCATTAAATATTTCTTTTAGTTTATTCCAAAAAATTTAGTTCATACACACTCAAAAATACCAGAAATTTAGACAAGGGTCCCCCATGTGGTGTGAATATATCGGGTTATCAGATAAAAATAAAGTCTTAATTTCCATAAAATAGATTTCATAAAAATGACACCAAGTATTAAAATAAAAGTTGTTTAAGTTATAAAAATAATTTTTATAAAAAAAAATAAAACCGACTTCAAAAAACTTAAATGCAACAAATAAAATAATAATAACTTAAAAATAAAATAAAATCCACTAAAAGGTATAAAATAATTCTCTTATTATAGTTACAACTAAACGACGAAATATTAACATGAAATTACTTTTTGAAGTCGGTGTCAAACAAACTATACCTATAAGCGAGCGTACCCGCCAAACGAACTAAGTAAGATCCATCAAGTGCGATTCATAAAATGTATATGTTTGGCACCGACTTCAAAAAGTAATTTCATGTTAATATTTCGTCGTTTAGTTGTAACTAAATAAGATAATTGTTTTATACCTTTTAGTGGATTTTATTTTATTTTTAAGTTTTTATTATTTTATTTGTTGCATTTAAGTTTTTTGAAGTCGGTTTTATTTATTTTTTTTATTAAAATTATTTTTATTTTTCTCTTTTTAGTGATGTTATTAATAGTGACTTAATATAATACCTCGCATGCATCTCGTAAGAGAAAGCGTCAGGCGAATGAATCAGAAAATGATAATAAAATTCAATTCATAAGTATAGAAATTCTCTCAAAACGTTTGCGGGTTTAAAATGAATGTTATAAGATTTTTTTATAAAAGATTTTATTTATCATAATTTCGATTATTTGCTCATAAGAATTGGAGATTTACGTTATTTCGTCGTTGATCATATCATCAGAACTTGAACAAATTAATATGGCACCATCCCTAAGATACCCCCTTTCCAATAAAAAAAGAATAATCGAAATCGGTTCATAAACGAAAAAGTTAGGCCTGGACAAACCTAACAAAAAAGGTCTAATACCAATAAAAAGAACGGGACCAATCGGAAGCTAGACTGAACCAATGCAAATTTTTTTTTCAAATCAGTTCACAATTGGCGGAGATATGAGGTAACATAGACACAAAAAAAAAATTCAGTCGAATAGAGAACCTCCTCCTTTTTAAAGTCGGTTAAAAATAGGCAAGAGCAAATTGTGAATACTCAGCACCAGTTATTTATATAGTTTCCTGTTGTCAGGTTGTCACTATAAGTATATAATTACAATTTAGGAGGCTTTCTCATTATATTTTTTTATTATCTCTCCCAAGGGTCTCTTCAATTTAAAAGTTCAAAAACACTGCATTAAGACTTTTAATTAAAATATGTATAAATAATCAGAATACAAACAATAATTAAAAAAAATATAAATACATAATATATTATATATATACCTACCTACACTCATTTATAAAAAAAATAATAGCATCGGTGAATTAGATTATTTTAATGACGGACTCACTAAAAGTTCATTATGGCTTTTAGAACAAGAAAAAGAGGCGAAAGTTAAAGAGTTGGCACTACATGCAAACATCTCGTTAATGTCTCCGTTTGCTCCAATTTATATTCTAGTCGATTGTATATTTCCAAATTTAAAATTCTAAAACATTCCCTCTCTAATTCTAGATGAATACATTAATTCAAAGGATTAATTTATTTTTAATTTTTTTTTACCCTTACTTAAACATAACTATAATTAGAAAAAATGTAATATATATATATATATATATATATTCAATACATGGGAAAAATAAATTATCTTCCCTTCTTTACCGCTAAGTTTATGAAAAATGACATGAAAGAAAAAAAATGGGTGAATAGGGGAGGCGGGGGTGGGAGGGATTATAATTAACAACTGCCACGATAGACAGCCAGGGGGTGTAATTATTTCTCTTTAATTTTTCAATTGACAATAAAAAAATAAATGAATAAAAAACTTTAAGCTTTTATAGTAGTTGAAAAAAGAATGTCATTAAGAATACAAAAGGCCACTCTGTATTGTTTTAAAAATTATTATTTTTATTTTTTTCCCTTCTTTAAAAATATATTATTTAAGTTTTATTTTTTTTCTTTCTTTGACATTATATTTTTATTAAAAAATGCCTACCATCAAGTTTTATTTAAGAAAATAAAAATAAATAAATAAATTGTTCTAAAGTTCAAAGTGTTTTAAGCTTATTAGAGGCGACTCAGTTCTATAGTACTGTTTAATTGGCCCTTCAAGGTGGTCCTTTTTTGCTCCCTAATTCGTTCCACCATCCTTTGGAACGACTCATTAGGGTAAGTACAATAATTGTACATAATTTGGATCAAAATTTTGTTTTAATTTCCACTGTTCACTGGTTAGGTGTGGTTTATAATTGGTATCTGGCGAACGGAGCGTTGCTTTTTTTTGTTTTAGTTATAAAAGCGATCTATCTATTCTATCTATACCTAGATAGCCCCCTGGCAAGCAAGATGTTCACCGAAGTGATTTTTTTTAATTTTAAATCCAACTAATAGTTCATGAAAAATAAAATTTATTTATTTATTTTAAAACCCACTACGGAGTCGTGCGGGCCTAGCTCCCTGGCAAGCAAGATGCCCGCAAAGAAAGACTTCGCAGTTGATATTTTAATATTATTTTTAATTTTGAAAGATCCTTCGAAACGTGAGCTCAAAATCTCTAAAAAAATTCCTAATAAATACCTACTTTTTTATTTGAATCATTTTTATATAATTTTATTCCTGGACTTACATCAATCCTCACTTTTAAATTAGTTTTTTGACGTTTTGACCCCCTCCGGCCAACACCAAGGCATCGTTGTTCACAAAGTTTTGAACTTAATTTCAATTAAAAATAATATTAATATACAGAATGTTTTTTCGTTGACTCTTTAATATCCTGAAAAATAGGAATCGTCGGGTTTTTTAAGGGACATTCGTATGTCGGTTGCTAAAGTCCTGACAAAGGGTAAAACCTTAGAATTCACCTTGTGCCCGGCGGGATGGCCAATCAGATGAAAGTGCGTGTAATCTGATTGGCCATCTTGCTGGACACTAGGTGAATTCTAACGTTTTACCCTTTGTCAACTTTTACAAAGACTTTACGAGCCGATATACAACAGGCCCTAAGAGAATTAAAATGATGTTCTAATAAATTCCCCTATTCAGAATTTGTGGGGGTTTTTTTTTATCATTTGCTTTCATTTGCAACAATTCAACATCGAGGTTCACTACTCCAACTTTAATAGAAAGTACTTCTAAATAATTACTATTTTTAAATTAATTAATAATTTATTGAATGGTTATGAAATATTGTTATTTTTTTAATATATTTAATTGTATCAAGACTCAAATAAATTGTTTGCATTATTGATCCGAACTGAGTTTGAGCTCTTCAAACGTTTCGTACGTCTATTACTTAGTCCAAATAAATATGTAGAATTAATCAACATTTAAAAAAATATTGAAAAGATTTAGTCAGCCAAGAGAAGCAGAATTGTTAATTTATCGATGAGGTTGTCCTCTGTTTGATGCAAATAAACATATACATATATTTATAATTTATATTGTTAGAGTCTATAGTTTTGAATGTTTACTTTCATTATCAGTCTTTTTAATTAGAAATATTCTGTTATTTCTCATGGGTTGAAATATCCTATTGTGTGTAGGTAAATTTATGTTTTTAACTTATAGTAAAGAATTCGTTTGTTGAGTGACTTCAGTGATTACTCTTTATGAAGAAATAGTAAAATATTACAAAATAATGGTTGGAAAATTTTTTGAGGTGTTTGGGATTTTTTGTTTACTAGATGTGAAATAATGTTGGAATTGAATTAAAAAATCTAATTTAATGTTTTTTGTAAGCTGTACATTTATATATAATGTTTCGGTCCTTTTTTCAATCCTTCATCAGCACCTTAGACACGAAAAAGAAAGAAATATTACTCAAATAATTTTATTTTTATAAAAAATTTCAAATGATTCACATTTTGTCGCTGAATATATATGTAAATAAAATTCTATACCTACTTGATGTTTAAGTTGATTAGATAAATAAATAATGGATCAATCCTGAACCTCGAGGCCTAGTTCGGGAGAATGTTCTTTCCTTTACTATATAAAATAAAAAAATTAACATGATAAATCGTCCAAAATAATTTCCATAATAGAAACTCGTCTTTTGGTGGGGACCGTTTTTTTTCCAACTTGAATGATGTTCAGTCGGATCTTTCTTTCCTTCGTATTGATATATTTTGATATAAAAATTGATTTAAGTATTGCTCCCATCGAAAGACATGGCGATGTCTCTATACAAATAATATTCAGAAAAGTAAATATAAAAATAATCTTAGGCTGCTTTATATATTTATTTTTCTGTAACCTTTTATTGAAATTGTTTTTTAAACGAGTCCATTAGTTCAATCTACAAAAAATGAATAAATAAATAAAAGCATCAATTTGTCTATATTTATTACAGTCATTTTTTATCTTTAGAATTGGTAGATATAGAAAAAAAAATGATTTGAGTATATATATATAATTATATACCTATATATTATATATACCTATACATATGATCGACTATTCCTATTTTTGTAAATATTTGAAAAATTGACTAAATATCACTCTTATCTGCATAGGATCGGCTATAGGGTATATATATGATACGTCTCTGAGACTTATCGGTTGCATAACTTTAGGGCGAAGGTGGTTTTTTTTAGTTTAAAATTTGTATAATTTTAATTTTTTAAATTTTTGATTTGATTTCGAACAAAATCTAATCAGCTATTAATCTAAATACAACAAAACTATATGTGAAATTTCGTTTTGAAATTCACATTAGTCTTTGAGCTAAAGGGTACACACAATTCGGTAACGAAAGACTATCTATCGTATTAGGTAGATGCATAATTATGGAACGTTTTTTAAAAATATTTTTATTCAGCAACAATAATAAAATTTAATAAATAAATATAATAAATAATTTAATTAATAAAATTCGTCGAACGATCGTTGATTGGTCGACATTGAAGTCTGCAGCTAGCATTCGTGTTGTAAGGCTTTCATTCTCTTCCAAGGCTGTCAGAAGTGCCTGATCATCAAAATCCGATGGCCGACCTCTTCCTTCTTTATCCTCCAAACTATTGTCACCTGATTTGAAACGGGCAAACCACTTCCGTACTGCACTATTAGTAATTGTTCCTTTGCCAAAAAGTTCGTTGAGATCGCGAAATGACTGTGCTGCCTTTCATCCTTTCTCGTAGTGGTAGAGCATAATATGACGAATATGAATATGGTTTTCGATACGCATTTTTATTAACTATAAATAGAGAATATTGTTTTTATAAAAAAAATAAACAAAACGCCATTTTTGGCTAAAGAAAAACGCGCCAATACAAACGTTCCATAATTATGCATCAACCTAATACTAACCTACTAACAGACATTTTGAAAAAACAATTGATATCTCGTGAAATATAATTTTACTCTATGAGGTTTTCTTGAAGACTAAAATCGCTAAGTTTCGCACAAATAGTTTTTATCAAAATTGTGAAAAAGAGATAATTGAGATATTTCAAAAAAACGAAGCAAAAACCACTTTTTTCTTGCACAATTATAATACTTGGCCATGCTCTGTATGGTAAAGTAATAAATAACACCTTTTTCACTGCCATTAATAAAACGTCTTCATAGAAAGAAAAGCTTATGTTTGTAGGAGAGTTCATAGTTAAAATGAACCAAGTCCATGAGATTCATTTCAGAGAAAACAGATTTCAAAGTTAATTTAGCAACAATTAATTAACAAATGACTTGTAATTGTACATGTCTGCCCAATGGAAGATAAATATTATATCAATTACAACTTGATTTCACTATTCAAAGAAAATATATAATTTTTACTATACCATGGAAGTGTTAGTGTAAAATCGGCTTCGTGGTTCAATTTAACTTTGAAGTCTATATATTTCACTTTAACTTAAAAGAAATAGATGGTAAGTATGTATTACGATTAGTTTGTAGTGCATATCAAGTGATATATACTCATAGTATAGAAAGTTTCATAGAGTATTTTAGTGTTTAGGAGTGAGAAATTAATATAAATTTCATTTATCCATTTCAAAATTTTCTATTATTAATACGAAAGAGCTAAACATAAAAAGATAATTTATAGAAAATTTTATGTTGCGTATATTGAATAAAAAACATTAATAATAATTAGAATTTATTTATTTGTTATTATTATATTTATTTATTTTGAAAAAACAAAAAACGAGTTGTACTAATTTTTGTGTGTCATTCATTTCGATTGAGGGGGGGAGGCTTAGAACCCCCCCCCCCTCCAATCCATTTCTACTTGATTGAGCAACAGTTAAAATGCTAGAATATAAGTTAGGGGAAAAAAGATTGAGAACCAGTGAGGTATTTGAAATTCATCACTTATTGGGGACCACGTTGTTTTTTCTAAATTTTACTCTTTTAAATAATTATTATTTTATTTGCTAATGAATGCTTTTAAAATGAAAACATTTTTATAGCAAAAAAATAAAAATAAAAATAAAAAAACTTAACTTTTTATTCAATAACAGTTAAAAAGAGACAAAATTCCACACGGAATTTACTTAAGAAAGCGATTCAAAAATTTCATGCTCTAATTATTTTCCATTTTATTCTATTGTTTTGCGAAAATGTTTCATTTATAATTCGTATATATGAAATAAAAGATACATTAATACAAGTTGTAATATTAAAAGTATTATGAGTTCAAATTGCAGATATTAGTAGTCTTTAAATTTCTAAAGATATCACAAGAGATTATTTTCTATAAGATTCAAGATAGAATGGATTATTTTTAATTACCTATATAGAATGACAGAAGGGTTATTTTACCCCCATCGGAAATCGGACTCGAATGTCAAAATTAGCAATCAGGGCCAATTAGCTACCCTGTGAAGACATACATATGGGTTCAATATTTAATACAGAGAATTAAATTAGTCGATCTATTAAGACAAAAAAAATATAAATATTTGATAACTGGCTTCAAAATGTATAAAACATGGAGAAGAACAATTTTTTTTCAAGAGAGATTTTTTTTTACCTGAGAATTTTTTTTTTCCTTTTCAACAATTTTTTTTTTTTTTAGATATTTGAAATAAAATATATTTTTTCAATTCTCTAAGACCCGTATGATCCCAAATATAGTAAAATTTCTATAATTTGAATATTTCAAATTTTTTGTCAAAATCAGAAATTTCACAAAATAATAAATAGAGCCCTGCCATTTTTTCGTTTTTCGACAACAATTTTTTTGGAGATATTTGAAATAAAATAATTTTTTCAATTCTCTAGGACCGTCTGATCCCAAAAATATCTGCTGCTGCGGTTCTAGCTGGCTAGCAAACCAAGCCCTAAAAACGTTTTTAATTTGTAACATTTCATGGCCTATTGATTTTAAATGCTTAGAATTTAAATTTTTTGACCCTCCATATTTTGGGTGGCTAGTTTTTTCATTTCTCCTCTTCTGGGGGTCTATAGATTAAAAAGATATACAAATTTAGGATGAGTTTGGTTCAAAGCGCTAGAATTTTAATTTTTTGACCCTCTCCATCTTAGATATTTTTTTTTTAATTACTTTAAACAAAAGTTGTCAGAAATCACATCCTTTACAGCTTTGCTTCTAACAGAATTTGCCTTAGAGTTAATAGTTTAGTGGGTAGTTATGTGATAATTTCCATAATGGACATAACCACACACACACACACTCACACACAAAACCCTTTTGGGGTCAAAATATCAAAATATTGTATAGCTAACATTTTAAGTTAGAAGACATCCAAATACGAAATTTCATAAAAATACCTTCAGCCATTTTATGCCAATTGTGAGCAAAATTTGCACTGACAGACAGGAATTTTATTGAGGTGGTTTTCTTTGATAACTTTGCTTGAAACGTGTACATCCAAGATTTGGGTCAATGAATGTATAGACAAAACCTTAATTTTATATAACTCTCTTCTAAAGTTTCTAGCGTTTCGATTAAATTTAAATGAAAATTTTATCTCATCATGTAAAGTTAGATACAATTTTGATACTCTGATTTACATGAATTCTCGCCATCTTTAGAAAGACGAGATCTCTTTGGAATTCTGTTTTTTTTTTGTCTGTTGCCACTTTAGCAATTTTTTTCCTACTTGGTCTTTGAATTTATTTTTCTAGGACAGAAGACACCCCCTTCTCAAGCCATTCTCTCTCTTTTTCCCGTTTTCTTTTCATAAAACATAAGATGAAAGAAGAAGGAAGTTTAATTTTTAGGTGATGACTTTCATGAATATTTCATTTCTCATAATAAGCTTTCCAGAATTATTAGAACTCTTGTCCAAAAAAGATCTGGTGAGTACTCTAGAGTATCTTCTGGATGCACAAATTATATAACGAGAAAGATAGAGAAATAGAGAGGGGTGGAGAGGGGCAGTAAAGAGAGAAAGAAAAATCTCATTTTGTCTGCTCAACATGAATATTTTTTTTCAAAGGCAATTCAAATTCGGCTCTCTAATCTTATCTTCTTATGGAAATTTCATGGAGGACATCTTTTCTACGTCGATCTATAAATGAAACTGATTTCTGAAATGTATCCGGTCACTAAAAGATTCTAATTTGTTTCTCGTTAAAAAATTTGGAAACTTTTTCAGGATTCGTTACGCACTGTGTAATGTTTGAAGATAGGGTAGGTAGAAAAATTCCCGCCCAGCAAACTGAGTGATTAGCTTTCGTTTTTGTGCGCCCAAGTAAGAATCATACATTTAGGAACAATATAAGTATAAAAAAAATCGTTATCTTGTTTGTTCACACTTCATTTACTTTAAGTTAATGAAATAAATTTTAATCGTTATCAAATGTCAATGATAATCCAAGTTTTTTTCAAATTTATTTATGAATAATGTTTTATATTTTAGATGTTTTTTTTTTTTTTTTTTTTTTTAATTTTCTCTTTTCATTACCAAGAAATTATCTGATAGTTTCTCCCTGGTTTTACAGAACTGATCAGTAGCGTAACCAGAGAATTTTCATGGGAGGGGTGGTCAATCCTTAAAGCAAAATATTTAGTAGGAATTTTTTATATTAAAACAAATAGGTACTTAAAGAAATTAAAAAAGAACATAATTCTTGATTAAACATATGAAATATATTTAATTACGGTTAGTTTGCCATAAGAAACGGTTTGTCGTTGCCGTTACAAATCCCATGAACCCTGCCCTTGAGGGGGGGGGGGGGTTCTGACCCCCAAACGCCCCCCCCCCCCGTAGCTACACCCCTGGAACGGATATTACCTATATATATAATATATGCATTAAGCAGATCATTTTTTTTTTCATGAAGTTGATGTGAGAAGGAGATACACCAGAAGGTCTATCCCCTAAAGGCCTGTATGGGCCGGCCCCTCCATCGTGAAAAGAACAGAGTATAAGGAAAGACGCCGGGAACACGAGACAAATCTCAGAAAGTTAGATACAATCCAATTTACTAAGTTTTTTAAGGGCTTCGAGCAGTGGTAAATTCTCCGTGCGATAAATTAGGTTAAATTTATCTCCCACTAATAATCGTAAATACTTACTTAATTTTTCTAAAAAGATAAATTATGCGTATCCTAATATTTTTTAAACCAAAATCCTAATTTTACGATAGCCCTAAACAGAATTTAAAGCAAAAATTATATACTTACCTTTAATTTATTTTTATAATATTTTTGGCAAGCCTCATAAAAGACTTTTCGGTCACAATTTTGACCAACTACCTATATTAAAAGTTACTTTTATTATTATCATAGATAAATAAAATAAAAATATTTCATTTATTCATCAAAAATTAACATCTCTACTAATTTCATTGAAAGTGTGCATATACAATACATACAGATCAGAAAGATTTCATCTCTAGGGTTAAGCCAACTAGCAACAAGTAAATCTGTTACTTTCTATAGCAATTTTGGAACTTGGGTTCCACTTCAGAGGAGATGAACCCTTCTGATATAAATTTAAACATGTGGAAAAAATCGAGTGATTATCTTCTACTGTATTCGTGTTATTATGGTTGATTTTTATTATATAGCAAAAGTTTTGTTTTTGTTCATCCCATCGAACCTGAATTCTAAAAAGCAATTTGATCTAGTGGTTTTTTCTTCAAAGTAAATCAATCTGACATAAGACTACACCGGAAAATTTTACTCAGAGATCAATATAATATCCAACATTAAAAGTTTTTCAAGCGATCTAAATTTAAACATAAATACAAACCGTTCAATTTAAATATTATACAAGTATTTGAGAGTTTCAACTTTAGTAAAATTTCAAAAATAGAATTTATCCAAGAAAGTCGACTCTACTTCTCTCGGCAAATTGATTCCATCTTGAAATATGGACCCTTTAAATTTTTTTTTCTAAATTTTATTCTAACTTTTATTCAAAATGTCAATATACATATATATTACTTAAAAATACTACAACAATTCCTGAATTCAATCAAATCCCAAAAATCGCCAACTCCATATTCTTCCATACCATATATCAGTAAGTACACTTTAACTTGAACTCATAAAAAATAAGAAACTGTTTTCAAATTGAGTTAGGACATTACCTCTCAACCCTCTCGATTGTCCGTCAGTAATTTAATTACAAACACTAACTTGAGGTCGCTTTATCAATAACCATGTTCAATTTACCAGGAGTAATACTTGGAAAATAAAGTTAGCTTGTTATATAAGTAGGGCTGACCACACTACCTCAATAATTATTATTCTGCCTTTGACTAGGAACTTTCGACTAGGCCTGACAAGTAGCAGCATTAATTGTTGCTGGTTGAAGCTTCGGTGGTCTTAACGGAGAATAAAAATATTCTACTAAAATCTTATAACTCCTGTGTTTAATATGTTTTACTATAAACCAACACCGCTTTCCTTAAATGTTACTTATAGATTACACCTAAGTCTTGAACCATTTACAAGTACAAGACTGACCAAACCTCAGATACATAGTGTCAGATTTTTAAATGAAAATATTTAACTTAAAAAGCTGTTTAACTTGGACTTTATTATTTCAAGGACATAGACATGAAACAAAAAAATTTTACTTAATTAATTTGTACTTCCCTCTCCCGACAAATAAATTTTCATCGACTTTTTAACAAAAAATCTGAGTGCTCTAAAAGTAGGTGAATTGAAAAATTTCTTTAAGCTGATCAGAATCGAGTTTCAATTCACGAATCATCGTTACGTTTCATTTGGTTTATTCAACAATTTTTCTTACTCTAATTTCTGAATTTATCAATGAATATATTATTTTTTTTTTTTTTTTTTTTTTTTTTTTATTGATTCATCCCTGGCCTTTTAGCCATCAGATACAGATTTTTACAATTAAAATTGAATTGATAACATAAAAAATGGAATACAATATATTATTTTAATTTGACTTATTTTGACCTGACAATGAAGCCCTTATTACGTAGGGGTTGTTGGAGCATCGAAATAAGGGTTAATAATATTATTTTTTTAACAAAAATTGGTTATCGATAGTTCGGGCTCCAGGCGTTTAAGCTCTCGTCTAATATTTTTAGCATTACTTTTATGAAGCAGTACAATAATAATAATTTAAGAGAGAGAAAATAAAAATTAAAGAAGACTCAGGTAAGGATTGAATAGCCAAATATAAATGTAAAAAATCCAATTTTTTAATTATATTACAGGATACGTTTTATTTCGGACAACTGTCTTACAGCGCTGATTTCAAATGTACACTCACTCCATCCTTCCTGAATCTACAAGTTACTTCTTTGAATTTTTCTTTTTGTCTCTTAAAATATAGTATTTTTAAGTTTTATTCATGTTTTATTTTTGTATTTTTATTCAGTATTATTGTCAAACTATATTAAGTATTGTATTTTTTCTATGATATTTTGATAAGAATACTTGGTAATTTAGTTTAAACTTTAGAGTGTTTGCAGTATTAGAAATCCTCGGTTGTAGGTGAAATGTCGTAGAATGAAATTTTTTGAAAATTCGTTGTTTATAATTCCTTATAATAAATATTCAATTTATTACTTTACCATACAGGTCAAGTATTGTAATCGCGTGCATAAAAAAAGTGTTTTTTCCTTCTTTTTTTCGAAATATCTCAAAAACGGTTGAAACTATTTCGATTAAAAAAATTGAGCGAATTGGCATTTCGGTCTACAAAAAAGCTCTAATAAGTGAACATCGAAAAAATTATATTTTTCGAGATAATAATTGTTTTGTCAAAATGTCTGTTAGTCTGATTGTCTGGTTGATTGTCTGTTAGTTAGTTATCTAGTTAGTCTGTGCATTACCAAATTTTTGTGGACGAGTTAGCTCAAAAATTAGTTTGAATATCAAAACCAAACTTCACACGTAGTTTTGGCACATTGAGATTAAGAGCTGATTAGATTTTGGTGTATAATCGATCGTATATCGACCAAAAATTCCTTAATGGGGGTAGGGGGGGGGGGGTTAAAAAATAA
>JALMQS010000127.1:8823211-8863961 GCA_024734495.1 Forficula auricularia
GGGGGGGGGGGGCTATAGGGTCCAAAAATGAAAATATTGGCCATTTACCAAATTCAACCAAATTTTGTATACATAATCAGTGGGACCCAGAAGTATAAAAATGCAAAAACTAACTCTCCCTATATGATTATAAATAATTTTAGGGGCCAGGTTGTATGGTAAAGTATGGCCACATCAGAACACGTAGGCTTATTAAATAATATTTTTGTTTATCTCTGTTCAAAATATCAAATGTTTAAGATTAGGCTTTTTTTTAATGGTAGATATATCAAAATATATGATAATTTTAGAATTTTTTTTCTATTCTGAAATGTCGCGAAAACCAAACTATTATAGTTTTAAAATTTGTTGCTAAGCTGAAAATGTTGGAAAATATTGATTCAACAAATAATTTTTATTCTAATGATCTAATTGAAATGAATCATTTATGATATTTATATATTTTTTTTAATCATAGAATGTTGTTTATAAGGCAATTTCAAAGACGAGATATTAATGATGAAGTGGAACTCTAAGGTTATCAGAACCAAGGTTATATCTAGGCTAGTCTATCCTAGACAAGTTCCGGCTCTCAATTACGCGACTATTATTAATATTCCTATCAATGAAGAAGAGTTGATTAATGATTTATAGTAGACATAGTTATCATTAAGTAAAACTGATGTTGTGCTAACAGAATTATACTCTCAAATAATACTGATCTAATGATGATTCGTTTGGTCAAAATCGTATTTGGAGAAGCTCAAAAATAACCTAACAACTTGTAGGCGTTTTAGAATTAACATTTTTTCTCACTTTTTGAATTGACAGGCTTTTAGTTTATATAATAAACTGTCCATGTTAGGCGTTTCAATCGCGTCTGACCACTCTTTTGGAATGGCCACATTTCCTTTATAGAGAAATCTGCTGCAAAAAATCACCGCTTCCTAATCACATTCAGGCATTTTTTACACACTTTACATAACCCAAATTTTCTCGGTCTCGAATATGACTCGTTTTTGTGAAAAGAGGATTTCAAGAATTCTCTTGCCACCCCGGGTGCAAATCAGAAACGAGCTATCGGACTAATAGACTGGTCTTTTGTTGACTCTGAAACATCTAAGAGAAGCGTTTCCCATGATCCCAGGAAAATTGGAAATTTCAAAAAATCGCGAATTGAACTAAATATCCTAATAAGGACTATATAAGAATAAATGTCTATTTAAAATCTAAGTTGGTCATTAATCCGTGTATAGGTATAGGTACCTACAGTGGAGGAATAAACATGCGGCTATGCAATTTGAATCTCTTAACATTCATCATTGCTGAAGTCTTGAAGGAATCAAGCTATGTTTATTATTCGTATTTACGATAATAATGGAGAACTAAAAAATTTGTGAGGCATTTTTAAAGATTTAGCTATCATGGTAATCAGAGTTATGATTTGAAAAAAATCAAAGTTAAATCTAGCCATTGATCCATATCTATTACTAGAATAATAAATATCCTACATTCAATTTTCGAAGTTATGAACATCAATAACAACACCATTGCTGAAAACATGAAGGAATTAAGTTAAAATCTAAAAAAAATAGTTATTAATTCGTGTTTAACAGTGGAAAAATATATCATTTATGAAGAGTTGGAAACCATTTCTTAACAATTAGACGAACCGAGTTAAAATTTAAACTAGCCATTAATTCAAGTATAATAACATTCTGCATTTCATTTTTGAACATTACATTATCAAGTGTAACCTTTGGAAAAGATTTGGAAGAACCGAGTCAATAACTAATATAGCCATTGATTCAGGTCTAATAGTAGAGGAATAAACATTCTGAGTTTCATTTTTGAAAATTTGATCATCAATGGAAACCACACTTCTTCAGAGTTAGAGAAATAAAATAAAATCTCTAATAAACTATAATTTATATCTTCTAATTAAGGACCAAACATATTTAATCATCCAGCAAATCTTGGAGCACTTGATGATGGTGTAGGTTTTGGTTAGTAGTCAAGCAGGTGTCAATTAATGAAGGATTAAACTTTCAACTGTGAAACACCAGAAAAAACTTGAAACTTCTTTATATTTAAGAGAAATAAATATATGTATTATAGTTTTTTAAGGTGTGGGGGTGATGATACAGTATTTCTTCTAAATTTATTTACCTTTTAAGTAGTAGGTACCTATACATTTTTAACAAAGAAATGGCTATACGCTACCGTAGTAGTAAATTTGCTAGTTCTATGTAAATGAAAGTAAACATATTGTTCCGGCCTTGTCAAAACATATGAATATATTTAATAGTAATTAATGGTAATGTTTCGAAAATAAATCTATCCCTTCATCCGAAACAAATGACGAAACTAGCTTATGTTTAAACCGAATTCTCCTTTCTATCAAAAAATGCTAATTGCATTCATTAAAGTTCTTCCCTGGTATCTCTTTAATCCCACCAATAATAATTAACTCTAAATTAGCGAATGTAACCGAGACGGGTCATTGTATTTAAACAGATGCAAAATCTGCATGCAATTGTCTGAAACAGTTGAGGCATTCATGTTTACACCTCCTCGCTTGGGGTAATTAACCCTTATCTGGCATACGAGCCGCTCAACCCTCAACTGACAATTAGCACCCCAAAAATTGCAAACGAAATACGAAAAGGGCGTTGGCTAATTGAAGGATAGAGAAAAAAAGACAAGGTTAAGGCTTTTGTGGGTGTGGGATGTTCATTCGAGGCTAGGGTTGCATGAATTCTCTTCGGATGGACTCCGTGGGCTGTAATTATTGCCCAGATGATAGATGACCTGCCTGCCTGCTCGGCTACAAACTTACTTGATAGCTATTTGCCTTCAAAGAGAGGATTAAAATGAAAACGAAAAAAAAAATTGGATTTCTTATTGCTTTTTTCTCAACACTACTGAAAAAGAAAAGAAAGGGTTTGTTTGGAGGGGGTATGCAGGGCGAATGAATGAATGAAATATGAAAAATGATTTATCGAATTTTTTTTTATTCGTTTAAAAATAAATAAATATAAACGATTGTACCTTCTTTTATACTATTATCAACTTTGTCATCAAAAAATTGTATTAAAATAAATAGGAAAAACAATTTTCTATTTAAAAAAAATAAGCTGACATGTTCTGATGTGGCCATCTACTTGACTTTACCATACAATCTGGCCCCTCACTTATATTTAATATTTAATAAAATTATTTATAATCATGTAGGGGGGGGGGTTAGTTTTTGCATTTTTAGACTCCTGTGGGACTACTGATTATGTATACAAAATTTGATTGTGTTTGGTACAAGAGCCTATATTTTCATTTACACACACATTTTGGGCGGTTAATTTTTGCATTTTTAGATTACTGTGCGCCCACTGATTATGTATACAAAATTTGGTTGAGTTTTCTCAAATGGCCTAGATTTTTAATATTTAACCCCTCCTCCACCCCCTTAATTTTTGGTCGAGATGCACGAAAATCTAATCAGCTCTTAATCTAAATGCACCAAAATCACGTGTGAAATTTGGTTTCGATATTCTCACTAGTTTTTGAGCTAGATCGTCCACAAAAATTTGGTAACGCACAGACTAACAACCAGACAGACTAACTAACAGACATTTCGACAAAACAATTATTATCTCGAAAAATATAATTTTTTCGATGTTCACTTATTAGGGCTTTTTTGTAGACCGAAATGCCATGGATTTGCCCAATTTTTTTAATCAAAATTGTTTTAGCCGTTTTTGAGATATTTCGAATAAAAAGAAAAAAAAAAACACTTTTTTCATGCACGATTACAATACTTGACCATACCCTGTATGGTAAAGTAAAAAAATGGTTTAGTGTAGAAGAGAGGTTCTCAAACTTCTTCCTTTCTGCAATTTTGTAAAAATGCAATTAATACCCCCATTCCAGGATTTTCTAACTGAAAAAGTTTAAGAGACAAAGATTCCATTTTTTAGGTCAGAATCTAGGATTTTAGTAGAGAATGTTTTTATATTGCGTTTCAGAGGGATTCATTCCCCCGGGTTCAGCTTCCGGGGGGATGAATCCCTCTGAAACGAAATATAAAAACATTCTCTAATAAAATCCTAGATTCTGACCTAAAAAATGGAAATTCATTCTCTCTAAATATACATTGGTTCTCCACCTAGGGTTGCCACCTCAAAACTAAGTCGCGCCCGCGGAGACGATGACTAACACCCCATCCAAAAAAAAACACTATGCAATTTTTTTTTATTTATATAAATTGAACAAATTGAAAACTCACATTCCTACAAATTAATTCTAATGATCACAAAGTAGTTAACGATGCATAAAGTCCCTTTAATTGTGGAAGCTTTTATTTTTGTTATTAATTTGATTAAAGTTTGAATTTTTATTTAAATCACCCATGATTAATTTATAATTATTTATTGATACAAATAATTACAATATAAATACAAAGTTTCGATTAATGGAGTTAACCTATAATCTGAGTGGGTGCTCATACTTGAGGACAATCGCAGAATAAGCCGATCGAAACGTTGTATTTATATTGTAATTATTTGTTTCAACAAAATATTATAAATTAATCATGTGATTTATAAAAATTCAAACTTAGTCCTTTAATTATAAATATTTCATCAGTTATTTCTCATGGGTTGAAAAAAACATTCTACATCCAATCCGTTATTTATTTCAACCCATGAGTAATAAAAGATAAAATATTTCTAATTAAAAGACTGATGATGAAGGTTAAACCTTTGAAAATATAGTCTCTAAAAAATAAATTTTATATATACAAATACATGGCTATGCTTATTTACATCAAGCAGTGGACAGACAACATTATTGATTTCTCCTTATGAACTCTGATTCTGATGTTAATATTAGTACTATGATAGGGAGTAGTATGTATGTATGCATATATATTTAATTAACTAATTACTATGATTATAGTATAGGCATATTCTGTGAGTTGGAAGTGTCCAATATTCAATATCTCATTTGCTAATTAATTATATTGATAGATATTATATTCTAATAAAATAAAATTTAATGTGTCTTTTAATTAGATTTAATAAAATAAATACTCGAAATTGAATTATTTAGCCGAGTCGAGTGGCCCTTAGGGAAATCAACAAGTCGCATTCATTTGTCGTAAAATAGTATTTTATTTATATTTTTTTATTTTCACCCTCGTTTCTCTCTCTTGGGATATATTTGGTCATTAGTCCCTATCACATAAATTTACAAGATTTGATTTGGTTATTTAAAAAAAAAATATTTTTCACTTTATTTTAATATTTTTATGGAAATGGAATTAATAGGAAAATTCAATCGAATATTTATGTCTAATCTTCGAGAATAAGGCATATTTATTTTTAAAGAGAAATCAATTAGATTGACTTTTGCTTGATGCAAAAAAACATATATATATGTAGTGTAGTCCAAAAATATGAATTTCAAATCGTCGGTTTGGAAAACGACTATGATACCTTTAAAATTTTTATTTTTCAAGTTTTGTTATAGATCAAAGTCAAAATACGGTAAGATTTTAGAGAAAAACTATCACAAGGTTAGTTTCATATACAGAGGCCAGATGGCTCTAAGACAATGTAAATTTATTTAAACTAGATAGATTTTCAAAATTTGAATTCACTCCCCTGTAAAATGGTAATTTTTCGAGTTATTTTAGTCTTGTTCCGATGAAATGTTCTTAATCAGTACAAACTTATTTTGTAAAGTGATGTAAAATAATAATTTGGTGTAAATTTGAAATTTAGTATACTGGTAGAGCATGGTACATAAAGGAGGAATTTGAAAACCCGAAACATTCCCTTCTTCAGGACATAAAATGAAGAGGTGAAACTAATAGTCTAAATTAATATATATTGAAAATATTTACAATCACCCTAGAATGCTGAAATTTGCCATTAAAGTAAGTAATTTTAAAACATAATTTTTCCTTCAATAGCCTTTAATATAAAGCCGTGAAGTCTATAGGCTAAATATGCATCTAACTTACAAAAAGAATTGAAAAAACGCCTTTGTAAAAAGAAGGCTAAATTCGATTAATAAAAACCGACTCCCAAAAAATTAGTGAAATCTAATGTGCTGTCAAGTTCAATTTCATCAATTTATTAGAATTGAGAATATAGTAACTTAAATTAAAACGCATTACATGTCCATCTATATTTGTTGATTTCATAAATTTTAGTTGAAATTATTTTCATGGCATTTATGTATGTCATGAATTAAGTTATTATATCATAAGATCATAAGTGGCAGAATCGCAGGGGTATTAGGGGAGATGTGGAGGCCTTAAAAACAATAATAACATAATGCGTAAATGCCAAGTTTCAGGAAAATAATTTCAAATAAAAATATCAAATCAATAAAAATATTTGGATAGACAAAATGTAAAACATGCGTTTTAATTGAAGTTACTATATTCTCGACTTATTTAATAAATTAGTCATGTTGAACTTGGCAGCACATTAGATATCACTACTTCTTTTGTCAAACGGTTTTTATTAATCG
This sequence comes from Forficula auricularia, assembly GCA_024734495.1. Taxonomy (NCBI): domain Eukaryota; kingdom Metazoa; phylum Arthropoda; class Insecta; order Dermaptera; family Forficulidae; genus Forficula; species Forficula auricularia. The sequence continues at coordinate 8,829,728 of JALMQS010000127.1, forward strand.
AACGTGGCCTTATTTTACAGAATTGTTTTTGTTGGAATTTTATTTTATCAAAAATTAAATGATATTTCTTCAACTCTTTTTTACTACAAAATGAGGAAAACTTTTAGTCTTGGAGTGAAGCTAAGACCGGGCAATCTGGCCAGAAGTTTTCCTACCAAGCCTGGTACAAAGCCTTTAAAATCTACAGGGCTACCGTAAGACCCTGTTTACTGGTTTCTCTAGCTTTGTTCCAGGAAGAGGTTTTATAAGTGAAAACATTACTTGTAGTCTAAATCCGCCTATTGTCTATTATGGATTATTTTGAATAATTAATTCCCTAATGTATACCTACTAAAAGTTTAATTAATTAGTCATACTTCATATATATGTAAAGTTAAGATTAAAATTAAAATTAAATAAAGTATAATTTATTTTATTAAAATACATCAAAGAGAAAATCCCTTAACTAATCGGGAATTGATTCTTTTACAAGATTAAATTGAATTTGAACAAAAATGCTTGTAATTTTATCCCCTTCTGGAATTAATTTTATTTCCATAAATAATCCAAAAAAAATTCAATCTACAATATAATATATAAGAAATTAAATGTATTATCCTACTCTTTGATGTCGCTTTTGTCAGATTAAAACAATATTAGAGGTTTAATCAAAAACTCATTTCTCTTGGGTTATGGAAGCAAATTGGAATCGCCATTTTTACTTTTACTCAAATAAGATAAATTATTAGGTTAAAGTATAATGGTCTTTAATCAAATATTTCTTTTTTTCTAACCTTTCAGAAAACATTTTACTTTGTTCAATGAACTAGATGAGGGCTGTCCAAACCCGTGCCCCGCTTCGTTTTTTTCGAAATACCTATGTATCTTATTATAAAAGGCAGAAAATATTTTGATAAAAAAATTGAGTAAAACCATGGCGTTTTGGTCTACAAAAACCTAAAATAAAATAAAGTAAAGATCGGAAAAATTATATTTTACGAGATTAATTATTTTGTCAAACTGTCTGTTTGTACGTTAGTTTGTGCGTTACCAAATATTATATACGCTCTAACTGAAAAACTAGAGTGGATATCAAAACGAAATTTAACATTTAGTTTTGTTGTATTGAGATTAAGGTTAAGAGCTGATTATATTTTGGTTGAAATTGAACCAAAAATTAAGGGGGGTTCTTAAGAAATAAATTTAAAAAATTTTCAAACTAACAAACCAATAAAAATGAAATTTACTATAAAAGGGTCCTAAAATAAAACAAGTGAGCCATCATTTCTTTCCGGGACCGAAATGGGACAGAGTATTCAAAAAATAGAACTATAAATATAGAGTCCTAGACCGTTTGATCGATTTGTACGAAATTTCGCTATGATCCCTATTCGACGTTATGAAAATGATTCAGTATGTGAAATTGATGGTGACCAAAAAGAAACGGGGGGGGGGGGGGGGGGAGGTTCAAAAATAATTTAAAATACTAAAATTTTCAAATAGAAATACTCTATAGCTATTTACCCTTGAAAAGTCTTTTTTATTTAAAAGGAAATATTATTAATTGCTGATGAGCCCAAAATTAAGAGGGGGTTCTTTCGTAAAAGATTATAAATTGTTTTATTAAATATTATTATAATGAAGTATAGATACTTAAAACATTATAGGGCTAAATGTGGTGATATGTGATAGGCCCTCTAGCTAGTATTTGCTGTCAAAAAAATTTAGGAACCGTACCGCGTCTTAAAAAAATTTTTACTTTTTTATCCAAATTTTCTCTAAAGTTTTAAGGTAGTTGAATCGCGACAATAGTAGCAAAAAGTTCATAAGTCCAAAACTTTTTGCTGTTTATGTAACACTACTAGCCGAACCCGTGCTCGTTTGACAAATCTGCCAACATTGTCAGAGCTTGAATATTTTTATCATAGACATGACAGATAAAATACATTATAATGGTCTATTTATAAATCAAAAAGTTCTTAATAAACGATTGAAAGCTGTTGCGACAATGGCTGAAGCGAAAAAACGTAAAAAAAAGTACTGAAGTTAACACACTTTTTAGGTTAAATACATGCATTGTTGCCAGTTTGTTTTTAGTGTAAAGTTTTCATTATTTATTAATTATTATCTTAGAAACTGTGTTTTAACTATTGAATTAAAATTTTCTTAAAAAATGTATTAGTTATTGTTTAATGTTTGTTTAGTTTTTTATAACAATAGTAAGAAGAGTTTCTTAATTATAATTAAATATGTATGTAAACTTTCCGATATCCCGTATAGTGCAATGTATAAGAGTCCGATATGCAACATATATAAGAAATAAAGCTAGAAATTGTCTTAAGGGTTTGGCTAACAGCCTGGCAAGTTTAGTTAGCGCTTGGGTTCGATTCCCAAGGGGACGAAACCCTCTGATATGCAATGTAAAAATATTTCTACTAAAATATTTGATTTGTTTCCTAAATAAATATAAATTCACTTTTCAATATTATATAATTGGGTTGATTTTTGAAAAATTCCATCTTTTTTCAAAAAAAGAAACTCAAAAAAGATGCTTAAATCTTTACATTAATCATTTAAATATAGGAACCGACACTGAAAACTTTTTTCAGTTTAGCCTGATTTTTTACTATTCCATTCGAGTTGAAAGGAGTGAAAAATTTGTAGCTTTATTTCTTATATATGTTGCATATCGGAGAGAGATTTGTCTTAAGGGTTTGGCTAACAGCCCGGCAAGCTTAGTTAACGCTTGGGTTCGATTCCCAAGGGGACGAAACCCTCTGATATGCAATGTAAAAATATTTCTACTAAAATCTTTGATTTGTTTCCTAAATAAAAATAAATTCACTTTTCAATATTATATAATTGGGTTGATTTTTGAAAAATTCCATCTTTTTTCAAAAAAAAGAAACTCAAAAAAGATGCTTAAATCTTTACATTAATCATATGAATATTTAATTTTTGAATGGTGAGGGGGGGGGGGATAATTATCAATAAATTTAATGTTTCTTAATTTAAAATCAATTGGAGTCTTTCATTTCAAAATTCGAGTCCAAATTACAATTATATTTCAAATTTGCCGACGGCATCAGCGCCCTGTCAGCATTACGTTAGCGTTGCTGCAAATTAATCTGGTCTATTATATATATAATAATGCGAGCTTAATGAATATTTTTATAATCGATTTGCTAAAATAAACAAGTTTCCTTACAGGAGTCTAAATAGTGAGTGGCTGGGTGTAAGTAAGGAAGGAAGAACGAAGGAGGAGCTCCTTGCTTGGTTTGTTAATGGAATTAAGAACATGATAGGATCTCCGGCGTGGAAGTTTTCGCTACTTGAACAAATATCACAAAACATGCAATGCATAGATTTGCATAATTAATTAAAATATAACACCTCTTTTTTTTAGAAGATAAACTTTAAGATATAAAATTAAATATTAATTGATATTATATTTGTTACATATTTTATCATATTATCGTATGTTAAGTGTTTATGAATATTATTAAACTTACCAGAGTGAATCGTGATATTGTTGTCCTAGATCGCTTCCGGTTCGTCTGCAGATTTGAATATAACTTCCTTCAGCACCTTAAACAAAGTTTACACGAAATTAAAATTTAAAAGTTTCATTGTTTGCATCAATAGTCAAATCATTTAATAAGGATCGTAGGGAGTTGGACAAGAATTTAAATGAAAAGCAAAGTTTTAAAATTAAATGGCCCAAACGTTTCGTCACTGATTTTTGACTTTTTAAGTGGCTCAAATAGTGAAAATAGGACAATTAGAACTTTTATTAATAATTTCATGTTTTTTTACAGTAGAATAGCAGTAAAAGGTTAGGTTGGTATTTATCCCATTTGATAAACTTTAAGAAAATAAAGTTTTACTTTTAAAGAAATTTTAATTGTGTATTAATAGTATATTATATACAGATGTCTAATATAATATTTATTTTTATATCTCTCCTAAAAATAAAAAACTCCAAAAATCCTAAAGTGATACAAAGGGTCCCTCTTTACCTTTCGCTTTCGGATTTTTTTAAGAAAATAAAATTTTTCTTTTCAAGAAATTTTAATTTATTCTAAAAGTATATTATATACAGAAGTCTAATATAATATTTATTTTTATATCTCTCCTAAAAATTAAAACTCCAAAAATCCTAAAGTGATACAAAGGGTTGCCCTTGCCTCTCGTTTTCGTATTTTTTTTAAGAAAATCAAGTTTTACTTTTCAAGAAATTTTAATTTATTCCAATAGTATATTATATATTGAAGTCTTATATAATATTTATTTTTATATCTCTCCTAAAAATTAAATTCATGAACCACTCCAAAAATCCTAAAGTGATACAAAGCGTCCCCCCTTACCTCTCGTTTTGTTATTTTTTTAATAAAATCAAATTATTTTTCAAGAAATTTTAATTTATTTCAATATTATATTTTATACAGAGCACGAGTCTTTAAAATCTTTAATCGTCTCTAAATAATGGAATAATTTTTGAAATTTTTTTAATATCCACACGATACTGATCCCATGAAAAATAAGATTTATAATTAAAAAGACTGATGATGAGGGCCAAGCCTTCGAAACTATAGTCTCAAACAAAATAATAATATATATATATATACAGAAATAGAATTTCGATATTTATGTGTGTATGTTTATTTTCATCAAACAGAGGACAATCTCTTTGTTTCACTTTGTGAATTAAATTTTAAATCAAGAAAAAGCTAAAATTTTACGATGAGAGGGTCTTCTATTTAAAAAACGACGGGATACTTAATTCGGGGTCAGAAATAAAAGGAAAAGAGAAAATTAAAAAAAAATTATAATATCCCTTAAATCTTAGACTCTATGATCAATCTGCGCCAAATTTTACATATGTACTCTTTATTATCAAACGAAAATGCTTATCTACGTAAAATTGATATTGACCATTCCTTGTAATTAAAGAGCGGAATTTAGAAAAAAAAATAATAGTGCTGGAAATTATGGAAATTTTAAATTATAAAAAGTGCGCCAAATTTTACAATTTTACATATTTTATCAAACGAAAATGCTTATCTACGTAAAATTGATATTGACCATTCCTTGTAATTAAAGAGCGGAATTTAGAAAAAAAAATATTAGTGCTGGAAATTATGGAAATTTTAAATTATAAAAAGTCAGATAAGATATGGACTCTTTTTCCAATATTTATAAAACAATTTTAGAAAAAAATAATTTTTCGTAAATATTTTTATTTTTATGATAATTTCCCATGTCAATCTGTATCATTGTCTATTTTCAAAATCTTTATCTTTATATTCCTTTCTTAAGTGAGGTATTTTTTCAAATTTTTTAACATTTTCATTGATAAAGGGAGAATTTCTCCCGAAAAGTTTAAACTTCAAATAAAAGTTTTTTTTTTTTAATATTTAGTATTTATTTATTATTGTAGCGAGTGAGTGGAAATTTGGCACGCAAATTTCAATTAATAAACCACCCCTCTATTAGCCAACTTTCTTGCTCAAACCATTCTATGAGAAAAATAATTAAAATTTACGAGATCCGTATCGGATTCTAAAAAAGTTTTCGTTTCCTTTAATTATCTTGAATAATTTGTAAAAAAAAAATACCTTGATTTAAAGCGAGGGATATTATTATTTGAATTTAGCCAATTAGAGAGACAATCCCAGTGCAGTTGATGAATATGGAAATGATAAATCCCCCCTAAACGTTATTAAATAGCGGCTTCTGCTCAAGATGGCCGCCCGCCTTGTAATTAGCCTCCTTGCTAATTAGTCACCAAAAGGGCTTTGATTACGTCATGTCTCCTGTCGGCCAAATTCAACTTCATACATTTAATCCAGAATAAACAAACTCGTGTTGTTTGTTTGTTGTCCCTTTTCGCTCTCTCTTTTTCTGTTACAAATGTCAGAATTTGCGTTCCTTGGATGAAATATGGAAATTTTTTTTCTTTTCAAGTCGGAGAATTCCATACCAGAAATGAAATTATATTTGTTAACGAAAGTGAAATCAACTCTGTTTTCATTTAACAGTAATTAAACAATTCTCTCTTATCTTTCCCTCTCTTTGTTATTCTTTTTTTATTATTTGAAATCATCCAGTTTCTCAAATTTAAATTCAATTTTGACATTATCTATCTTTTTTAATTAATGTTTTTTTAATTTAACATTTCAAAATATCTTTATTTTAATCAAGTGTTTAAAATAACAAAAGACGTACCCATATATTATAATCCGACCAACGGAAAATCTATAACAAATAGTATTATTTCTCTGGACTGTCCGCTAATAATCAGAACGAAGCAGGCGTGGCATAACTGCCGCTTATTTCAAATCAAATGGACTAAGCTACACTTGTGACCACGCCCACTTTAATCTGAATACCTGATAGTTTCCTCTAGCTAGACTCAATAGTCAAGAGCACCATGATGAGAAGACCTGGCTTAACGAGTTACCGAAAAGTTGCGAGTCTCTATCTCGACTAGAAATCTTAAAAAAATGCCCTGTTCAAAGTGAATGCTTAGGGCCGATTGTATGTCGCAAAGTAAATGCTTTTACCACTAACCAAGGATAGATGGTAAATGGAGGGGCTGGAATGGCCAATCAGATGCCAGGCACTGTCCATTTACCATCTATCCTTGGTTAGTGGTAAAAAGCATTTACTTTGCGACATACAACCGGCCCTTAGAGTTTACTCTGCTGAGTTGTTGCCTACAGCATAACGAAGGTACGAAACGGGACAGAAAGGCTGGTCAACTGCTCTCTCAAGCACTGAAGAGACGTTTCGAGATACACGGATCAAGTGGCCACGCGGTGAGCACAAGTTTATAAAGAGTTTATAATATATACTTTCGTTTGAATAATTTACTTTTTGAACCCTCTCTTAAAAGAGACAGTGATACAAAGTGGGGACTCCGAGGGGTGAAACGCCACCTAATATGCTGTACACCTACTTCCACTTGTACTTCCAAATACTTGAAATATTTCCAAGTACTTCCAAATATTTCCATGTATTTCAAATATTTCCAAGTACTTCCAAATATTTCCAAATATTTCCAAGTACTTCCAAAATACTTCCAAAGAGGTGTACACCTGCTTCCAATCGCGGATCACCCCTAGGGATCTTATCAACATATCAACTTAGTTGAGAATTTCTACGGAAAATAAAATATTAATTTTCAAGAAACTAAACTCCTTTTAAATAATTTACTATATTTTATAAAAAGTTTAAAATATATACTTTCGTTTGAATTTCTCGAAAAAAATTACTTTTTGAACTCTCTCTCAAAGGAGACAGTGATGCAAAAGTCAAATCAACTTACTTGAGAATTTCTAGGGAAAATAAAATATTAATTTTCAAAAAAATAAACTCATTTTAAATAGTATATTTTATAAAGAGTTTAAAATATATACTTTCGTTTGAATATCTCGAAAAATTACTTTTTCAACCCTCTCTTAAAAGGGACACTGATACAAAGGGGGGACCCTTATCAACTTAGTTGAGCTTTTCTAATGAAAATAAAATATTAATTTTCAAAAAACTAAACTCATCTTAAATAGTAGGTACCTATATTTTATCAAGAGTTTAAAATACCTATTCCTTAAAAAAATAAATTATAGTATGAGAAACATATTTGTTTGTCTGTCTCTCTGTCACTACACGATGATTAAGATCTCTTGTATATTTCAATACAACACAGTACAATATTGGCGTCATCTCCATATAGTAATCGATTCCAAGTTGGAAATGGAAATGGATTGCTCCCAACAAAAGCATACTGTCACATTTGCTTTTGTTGTTTTCTAAGCTATTGTTCCGTTTAAGGGGAGAACAATTGTTGTCAAGTCGCCAGGAAATCAATAGCGTCGTTCTCCGTAATATACCTCAAATGAAAAATAAAAATCTCACACTTTTTTTTTGATTTAGTAAAAATTTCTATAAAGCTGTTTTTTTTATTTATTTATTTATTTTTGAATGTTTTAATTTTATAATAATTCAATGATATGATTTATTAAGCGTAGATGGCCTTTTTATGGGATGAAGGACTGGTCACAAAACTTAATTCAGGCTATATTCATATTTAGTGATGTGTTATTGCCTAAGAATATGCAAGGAACCACTGTTTTAAAGAAAATTAATTAAGAATATCTACCCCTTTTAAGTGAATGGTTGATCACAAAAATTAATTGAATAAATGGGTGTTTTCAATATTAATTACTACACTCGGTGAGATGATTCATTCGAAAAATCATTCAAAAGTTATTTTTGCTTATATGGGTCAAAATTAAGAAAAAAGTTAATACAATGTGTAAAATATATTCCCACAGATGCTTTTTTAAAACCGGCTTTTAGTCTTTTTTTACTAAATATTTTATATTTCCGGAACTGTTTAACCGATAAACTTGAAATTTTGCATAAAACTAATTAATGAAAAGATCTTAGATATTTGGAAAAAATATCAAATGTATCCGTTTCAAAATTATGGCTATTTAAAATTTTTGAATTAAAATAATTCAAAAAAGGTAAATTTTTATAAATGCCTGCCATTTTTAACCGACTTCAAAAAAAGGAGGAGGTTCTCTATTCGACTGAATTTTTTTTTTTTTTTTGTGCCTATGTTACCTCATATCTCCGCCAATTGTGAACCGATTTTGAAATTTTTTTTTGCATTGGGTCCAGTCTACGTTCCGATTGGTCCCATTTTTTTCGTAGGTATTAGACCTTTTTTGTTAGGTTTGTTCAGGACTAACTTCTTTGTTTATGAACCGATTTCGATGATTCTTTTCTTATTGGAAAGGGGGTATCTTAGGGATGGTGTCATATTAATTTGGTCAAGTTCTGATGATAGGATCACTATCACTAACATCACTAAAAAGAGAAAAATAAAAAATTTTAAGAAAAAAATAAAACCGAATTCAAAAAAATTAAATGCAACAAATAAAATACACTAAAAGGTATAAAATAATTATTATCTTATTTTGTTACAACTAAAAGACGAAATATTAACATGAAATTACTTTTTTAAGTCGGTGCCAAACATATACCTTTTATGAATCGCACTCGACGGATCTTACTTAGTACGTTTGGTGGGTACGCTCGCTTATATGTATAGTTTGTTTGGCACCGACTTCAAAAAGTAATTTCATGTTAATATTTCGTCGTTTAGTTGTAACTAAATAAGATAATAATTATTTTATACCTTTTAGTGTATTTTATTTGTTTCATTTAATTTTTTTGAAGCGGTTTTATTTTTTTCTTAAAAATTTTTGAACTGAATAATTGAATCAAAGTGACATTTATTTTTCTTAAGTTGGTCCGGTCCTTTCATTGATAAGTTAAATGCAAAATTTCAACGTAATCGGTCAAGACGTAAAAACAAAACAAAATGGTGGATAGCTGGTAAAATATGCGTCTCCCGACGTCCAGACATACTCGTATGTTTATAATAGCTTTTTTCTTTTTGACCCATATACCCCCACCTAAATTATCTCAGCGCATCACAGATACAGAACTCTGTATATATATCGCTAGATCGGAAGAAATTCACAATTTTTCAGTTAAGATGATTAATAATATTTTTTCAATAATTAAAATTTTTATATGTCCTAGAATGATTTAACATAACACCTAACACCACTTTTGTCGCTAACTCGAATTCAGTATTCGATATTCAAAGAAAACTGTACGATATCAAATATTCAAATTATTTTTATTGTAATCAATTTCAGCCCGATTTTTCATTGTAGACTTGTGTAATTGACTTAATCCTAATAGAAACTTCTGGCAATTGCTCTGTTAGACAAAATATTATTCTTAGGTAGATACCTATATAGTAGGTAGTAATGGAAGAGGTGTTGGCTGGTTTGTTGAGAGAAAGTTCCATTTACAAGATTCCCCGCCGTGCTTCCAATAAATTTAAATTTAATTTAATGTCTTGAAAATACCAGCGGGAATTACCGTTTCTCTGTCAACCTTAATTGTTTATTTTAGTTTAATTGAATTAGAACAGACACTTGAGAATGAAAAGATGGACTTACAGAATCCAATAATATTCAATTTTACCTAGCTTTTATTACTTTCTCTCTTAAATACATATATAGCTAGATCTTAAGTGGGACAATAAACAAGGAAACAGAAAAATAAATAAATAAATAACAATGGACAAGTTTGAAATACTGTAAGAGTGTAAACATAAATTGAAAGAAAATGTGGAAACTTTTTTAAGACTCGGGATGCTCTCCGCAAATATTGACGATGGTCGGAGAAAGAATGAGCTATCAAATTTATCTAGGATTAGAACCATTCTAGTAAATAAATTTAAATACAGTCGATCTTCCATATACGAACATAATCTATAAATCAAACTTTTTTGGAAGTGTAGATATTCCTGTTTATCAAAAATTTCTATATTTCGAATATTTTTTCTGGAACTTTCAAGTTCGATATATAGAAGTTCGACTGTATAATAAAATAGTGAACATTTATTATTTTAACAAAATTGCTAAAGGGGCAGGGTATCGTATGAAAACGAAAAAATTAAAAATTTTATTTTTTATTTAATCTGTTATATTATGAAGACATAAGTAAGCATATTACGTATAATTATTTCTTGATTTAATTCTTCTTCAAGTACCATACTAGATTCCGAGCGTTGCGATTACTATGGTCTCCATATATATCCTCTCCATTATAATTTTCCTGGGGAAATTTTTCACAGGGGTGTTTTTTTCTTTAATAAAAGTAAATTCAACAATATATAGGTATCAGTGGCGTGCGGTCCATGGATCCTGTGGATGTAGCGCATCCCTATAATTTCAAACATTTAGAGTATTTTTATAAATACCATATATAAGGTCGACTTTAAAAAGTTTATATTACTCAGAATACCTACTACAGCCCCTAAAGTAAGTGCTATTGTTCAACCTGTAGCAATTAATCATCCTTCTTTCACTAACCAAACTGTAATTAATCCTCCTCAACACAAAAATAATTTTAGCATTATTTTCCTACATTTCAGGAGATCTTTAAATTTTCAAATTATTATCCGTTATTTCAAATATTTCTATAGAAATCATGTTTGTTTTGAAAAGTATGTATATTTGTACTCTAAATGAAATAAAATTGTTGCATAGTTTCAAGGGAAGATTAAAATGAATGAACGGTGCGGATAGAAGGTTTGAACTCCCGCCTGTGGTAGATCTATTATATCTTTCAAGTATCTCAAAGACAAGTCCAGACGAGTTTTAGTCGAATAAAAAAATGTTCTCGCTGAGGAACTATTAAAATAGTAATAATACAAAAAATGAATTAATAAAGATGATTCGAGAATCTTTAGATTAATCCATTTCTAAGAACTCTCAATATAATATAAGATCGGAAATAACTAAGAGAGCTATAGACAAGTCCTCATAGATTGCTTATATCAATACAATTAGGAGAAATTGAAGATTTTCTTATAGGACAGCAGGTTGATTCATCGTGGAAGATGGTCGATTTCCATTTCAGGGACTCTGGAGTTGAAGTCACAAGATTTAATTTCTGACTGCTTCTCTCACTCACACAAATCAGTATCCGTTTGGGGGCGAAGGTCCCAAAATATACTTTTAAAAATCTAATGTTACATTTGAAAAATAACGAAAATGATGCCATATTCGATGAAATTCGCAAAAGAAAGCGAAGTTTAAAATAAAATTTCAACAAATGAAGGGTAGTTTTTTGGACAACATCCCCTGATTGAAAAGTCACCAACCCCCACTGATAGATAGATATTTTTTTGGAGGCAATTCAATACTATGTCCATACAGGAGAGATGGATAAATTAAGAATTTTCATTAACTAACCATATTGAGAATGTGGATGCAACAATATTTAAAATACGCCTATTTTATTGATTAGTTAAACAATAATTGATTATATGTAAATAATTTTGTGAATGTAAACATTTGTAAAATACAGTAAATATGCATTTCGAACCACAAACACAGGGAGAGAGAGAGAGAGCACCAAAGCAAATAAAAATATTCAAATTTGATTTGAAATTTGTCTAATTAAATATTACATGTTGGCGAGCTTCTTTCTGCCTTTATTGGTAATTAGTCCAGGCAAATTACGATGTTAACAGTAAATAATTCCCGGTAAAGATTTTATTGCTGGAATACCTTTATTGGTACTCCAATATTACTACCCTAAGTTTCCCCCTAAATCTGTGTTGTGGAAATTTTTCGCCTCAAAATGATATAATTTCGGAGTTTTTTCAGTTTTTCTTGAATAACTCTAAAACGCCTTATCAAATCAAAAAGATATCCATAAGATAAATTAAATCTCTTTAAATTACGCGTAAAATAATAAGAATTCATTCTATTTAGTCTCAGTCGAACCAATAGTAGCACCTGTCAAAAAACAGACCCCGGGATCACTTTTGAATATCCCTAAAACTCGTACTTTATTTGATTTTACCACATTTTGACCTTGAAGGAGCACGTTTTCGACAAAGAAAACTCTTTACATTTTTAAACAAGATTAAATTTTCTACAATTTAAATGAAGTTTAATTCTAATTGGACAATGGCAACATGAGGTTGAAGTTTTGAAAAAATGCAATTTTTTGCATTAAATCGCAGTTTTTCCTTCATCAAATGAAAACCTCTCATCCTAGAAACTTTATTCGTTTCTCATTTTATAGGAAATTTTGTACAACATAAAGAAAACATCTATATATATTTCTAATTAAAAAATAATTATGAAAGTCAAATTTTCGAAACTATAGTTTCTAACAAATAAATGAGAATATATAGGTATATTTATATAATATATAGAATATATAGGTATATTTATATAATATATAATATTGATATTTAGTTGTCTACGGTGGTTGTAAAAAATAAGACTATAATGGTCTTATTATTTTACATTTATTTGTTAAACCGACGTTTCGGAGATTTATTCTCTCCTTCTTCAGGGTACCGAAAAGTCAATGATTTTCGTTACCCTGAAGAAGGAGAGAATAAATCTCCGAAACGTCGGTTTAACGAATAAATGTAAAATAATGAAACCATTATAGTCTTATTTTTTACAACCACCGTGGACTGCCTTCATCAACATCCAATTGTATAATATATACCTATCTATTTATTTTCATTAAGCAGAGGTTAACCTCATCGATTTCTCTCTATTTCTCAGTATGATTAGAAAAAACAAAATTTCGTAAGATGAATCAAGCCTGTCTTTAATCTGACTTAAAACACTCAACATTACATTGAAATAATATTTTAATCTTATCCAACACATTTAGGTGTATTTCAAATATTATAAATTTGAATATAACATGAAGAAAAATAATGTTTCGTGATAAATGTTTTTTAATTAAATGAAATCATCTTAAAAGCTTCTTTCTAATTAGGAAGTACAAGACCAAGTTTGGATACCAGCGAGAGAAAGCCAGGGGTAAAGGGGTGAGTGCGGGCGTCCGGGCTTGCAAGGGGGATGATATTTAAGGGTTCTTTCAAAAGTCACTGATCAACTCCTGTTTCATTTAGCCTAATGACTTCTCCAGATTAATTATTAACAAATTATTTACTTATATCCATTAAGGGCAAAATCTGATTTTCTTTTCAAGTTTTATATCTTTTCTTTAAGGAGAATATTTAAAAATGTTCATATTCATTTAAACTTAGATGGAAGTCAACTATGATTTAGAATAAGAACTTTGGAAAAATTTATCTATCAGAATCTAGACTTTCTTTTTGTCCTCGGGAATATAGCCCATTAGACAGTCATTGGTATATTTATATCATCAGTAGGCAACTACAAGAGCAAGACATCCTGGATAGAGAGAATTGGCGTGTTGGATGCGGAAAACGGCGCATGCTGTAGAACAAACCGCTTTATATATATATAGACAGTCATTGGTATATTTTTTTCTCAATTATGTAGGGATCAGATTAAATAAAGTGAAGAAAATTAAAAATAATTCAAATAAATTTTAAAATTTAAAAATATACCTACCTAGAATTTTATATTTTTAAATAGTTACTTAAATTTTTTAAAATGTTCTTTACTTTATTTAAATATGTTTTACCAGGAACCCACACCATTCACCCTTAACAAAGGTCAGATTAAAGCCGGATTGGCGCGATTCGGGCTTGAACCCGCTCTAGCTTGATTAGAAGGCATTTAGGTTAATCTAGACATAGAAACAGAAAAAAATCATGGTTGAAAATAATTTTTCTCCATGTTTCCGGGCGTACCGAATAATTACCATAGTAGCACAATGTTTCAAAATATATAGTAACTATATAGAGGCTATATAGATTCTTGAAATTTATATAGGCACTATATAGTTACTATATAGTTTGAAAGAAGGTGCTACTAGTGTAGCCATAGAATTACAACAAAGCATTTCCGAACAAGTATTTAAATAAACTTTTTTTTATTACTTTAATCCAGTGTTTCTCAATCTTTTTTGAGTGGCGGCACAGTAAAAATATCTGGAATTATTTGAGGCACATAAATTATTTTTTTAACAACCGTTGAGGCTATTACAAATAATATTTAAAAGTTACAAAATCCTTGCAATTTTAATTATAATTTTTCAAAAACCATCGCCGTACATTTGAAAATCTCTCGGGGCAGACAGGTTGAGAAACTCTGATTTAACCAGAAGAATAAATAGATAACCCTAAGAATGGCAGGAATTTCTAAAACATCTTCTTCTTCTTCGAGTGCCATACCCGAAACGGGTGTTGGCTCCTCTCCACATATACCTGTGCTGAGTGTGTTTAGTTGTTTTACACAGATATACGGGACCTACTTTTTAACGCCGGTTCCGAACGGCTAATTTGGAGAGGTTACTAGGCAATTATACTCTTGGTAGGTTGCCATTACTTTCCAAGAGGATGCGACTGCAAATATCTATCTGCCGAGACTCGGTCTCGAACCAGCGATCTTCGAGTCAGCGAGCCAGCACTCACCCACTGACCCACAGTGGCCTCTCTAAAACATCTAGTGTGTATTAATTACTAGAGAAATTAGTTTACCATATAAATTGGGACGGTTATTTACATTCCCTAATGGAGGGAATCATTTCGTTGTAAATTCAATCTCTCCCAAAATACTTTGATGTGGTGTAGTTTAAGGACACTAGCGGTTAGATTGCGTAGATCACGGGGCAGGTTAGTACGAAAGAAGGGGTAGGTTAATACGGGGCAGGTTAATACGGGGCAGGTTGATACAGGGAATTATATATAGCAGGTTGAGAGGATATGTAAATTGACAATTTTCGTGGTGGGGGGGGGTTCCCACGTCTGCATCCATCAACGCGATGCACTCTGCATGCAGATGCAACGAGCAGCGACACGTTAAATGCCGGAGAGTAACATTGACCGTCTCTCACCTTTCATGTTTAGCCAACAGCATTTCACATTTCCCTCTGAAAACATGGCTTTCGATAAAATAAAACAACATAACATTACAGTAGAGTATCATCAGTAACTAGGACAAAGATGAGGAAGAGATGAGTGCAAAAAAAAAATGAAATTAAACTTTTTTAATTGTAAAAATAACGAGAAATGAATTTGATATCAAAGGAAGAGATTTTTTATCTCTCTGTTTGTATAAGATATATAGGTCAACACACAAATACATAGAGAGTGTAGTTGAGAGAGGTGAGACAAGTTCAAATGAATTTTTAATGAAAATTAAACAAAAAAAAAAAAAAAAAAATGACTGTCGTGAGGCTCGGTGGAAATTCTTAAGCAATTGTTATTTCTTTCTTTCTAAAAATATTAAATTTAAATGATGAATTATGTGTCAAATAATAATATTACTAATACTAAACAACCGACAAGATATAAAAAATTTATAATTAAAAAAATAGTATATAATAAAACTATACGTAATAAAAATTTTTAACTAACTTACTAAATTCAGACATTTCCGTTGAAAAATACTCAAAATCAGAAAAAGTATTTACTACCTCGCTATAGATATTTTTTATCCCAATTTTAAGGTAGTTCTTTCACAAATGCAAAAATTCAAGAAGTCTTTAAACCTGGAATATAAGTCATTAAAAGCATAATAAACACAGTGTTAAAATTTGAAGACGATTTACAACACCAAACATAAAATAATTCCAATTGAAAATGAAATTCTTTACATATGGTAGATTGGGAAAGGGTGGGAAAATGATCATTATTTCATTTTTTTCATTGAAGGACTTTCACCATCTTGAAAAAAAAAATTGTTAGAATAATATATTCGGAGTAACTTAAAAAAAAAAAATGAAATTATTTACCACGAAGTTTTGATAAAAAAAAAAAAAAAAAAAATATTTGGGCGATTATTTTTAGTGGAGGGGATATAAGATCAATGGCTTGGAAACGATGCATTCATAAAGAGAATATAGTAGTGTAAAAAGTACAATCACGTTAAAAAACATAACCTAAAATTTTAGCACCGTTCATATGTATAGAGTGGTTACGACCCTAGTAGCACAATGTTTCAAACTATATAGTGCCTATATAGATTCTCGAAAACTATATAGGCACTATATAGTTACTATATAGTATGAAACATTGTCCTACTAGGAGAGGCTAAAACTTTTTGTCGAGAAGAACCTCCTTAAATAAATGATTATTGTAAAGATTTGAAGAATGGAATTTCTCAAAAATCAACCCAGGTAATTTAACCAACAATAATATATTAAAAAGAATTTATTTTATTTAGGGGCGAATCTAAGATTTTAGTAGAAACTATTTTTATATTGCAAATCAGAGGCCTTTGTCCACTCAGGAATCGAACCCAAGCGCTAACTTGCTTGCCGGGCAATCAGCCAAACCCTTAAGACAAATCTCTCACCAATACGCAACATATATGAAAAAAGCTAAAGATTTTTCACTTCTTTCAACTAGAAGGGAAAAGCAAAAAATCAGGCTAAACTGAAAAAATATTCAGTGTCGGACCCTTCATTTAAATAATAATTAATGTAAAGATTTAAGCATCTTTTTTTGAATTTTTTTTTTCAAAAATCAACCCAGTTTTGCCTGGTTTAGGCTGACTGCCTGGCAAGCAAGCACATTAGCGCTTGGGTTCAATTCCCGAGGGGACGAAGCCCTCTGATATGCAATGTAAAAATAGTTTCTACTAAAATCTTAGATTCGACCCTAAGTAAAATAAATTCTTTTTAAATAAATGAATTCTTCTGGTCTAATGAATGCGCGTTGAAATCGATTAATTATTCGAATGGGATCAAAGAAAGGATTGATTTATTCACAAAGAGAAACAAAGAGGTTGTCATCTGCTTAATTCAAATAAACATACACACATATATATCTTTGCTACTCTCGGCAAAACAAAAACCTTTCAATGATTGATTTATTATATGAAAATTGATGTCAGGCATTTTCTCTTCTTACTAATTAATAATATTATTCACTGTTAATATTTTGAATAAAAATAATTAAACATTCTCCCCTTTAAATATTTAATAATTGAAGGAGTCAATAAAAGAGTGTGTCTTCTGCTGAAAAATAAATTTTTAATTTATTTATAACTAGACTATAGTTTTGAGGGCTTTCACCTCTTTATCAGACACTTATAAATGATTCACAGGAATTGATGTGTGAAAAATATTTTTCCAGCAGAAGACACAATCTTCTATTAACTCTTCAATTTATAAAAATTCTTCTACTCTCAGCAAAAATAAACTTTCAATTTGATTTAACAATTTGCCATCTAAACTCGCGTAAGAAATTACATTGAAAAAAAAAAAAATTAAATTAAAATTTTTAATAATAAAAACAACGGGAAATGAATTTGTTATCAAAAGAAGAGATTTTTTCTTTCTTTTTATATATAGATATATAAGTCAACACACTAATACATAGATTGTCTAGTTGAGAGACTTGAGACAAGTTCAAATTAATTTTTAATGAAAATTACAAAAATAATTTTTTTTTTCTTCTGACAAATACAGTAAAAATATTATTATAAATAATTAGTTTTCTTTGTTATATGTCTAAAATTATATAAGTCAATAATAAAGTAAATATTGTATATAAAGAAAAAAGTATTTAATTAAAATACCTACTGAATTTTTTGGATTAAAGTTTTATTGGCCTACTTTTATTTTTCTAATATTTACAAGACCTAGTAAATACTTAGACAAAGATAAAGGAATAAAAATATGATCTGGAGATTGATTAATAGACCAGTGAGTTCTATTCTCCTTTTATGCAAAATAAATAAGCAGGCCAAGTGCGAGTCTGAATCTTATACCGAGGGTTTGGTATCTAATATCATCCAAAATACTTGAAATTTCAAATATTTTCTTATTATATCGCTGATAGGAGATTGTTGTAGAGTTTTTTTTTTCTTAATTTTAAGTTCAACCATTTCTGAACACCGTCAGGTAAAAAAACAATTAAAATTGATCTTCTTGTCAATTCCCTATTTATCCAGTTCAATATTTATGTTGATGTTCACTTAAATAATGTCAAATTATGTATAACTATTTATATAATATTAATAAGGAAATGTTGAAAATATTTTAGAAAATTACATACTTTTATTAATGTATCCCTTCAAGCAGGTATGAATAGAGAACTGGTTTGGTTTTTATTTTTAGGTTAGCGTTCGGATTTTTTTTAGCACTATACCACTGTACCTATATATACGAGGACGTCCCTAGAGTCTCCCAGGCAATTCGTTGATTCAATAATTGTTACGCGGTGGGGCTGTTAACCTCACAATCAACCCCTTTTAGTCGCCTTGTACTACAAGCAAGGGATACTGTGGACCTATTCTACCTCCGGTCCACAGAGGGGTAAATAATAAACTAACACTCAAAGTTGATTTTATTATTTGTTTTAAGCCCAATTTTTGAAAATTTAAATAAAATAAATTAGGTATATTATTTTTCTTGGAAAGTATGTTACTCGTTGTTTTACTTTTATTACCTACTCATAGAACCTTACTTTTTGATCTTAAGAAAAAATGATTAATTAAAAATTATATTTAATTGAAAAGTTTTTGTTTTGTCCAGGAGTAACAGAGTTATTGATTCATAAATCAATTAATCACATTAATAATAGTACACATAAAACATTAGTATTAATGTCTGTTAGACATTAATACTAAAATAGCTATTAATAATAAGAATAAAGATTAGTTCAATTAAGATGAGACATAATTGATTAATATATTAAATAAAAAAAAAAAACTATAAAAAATGTTTTTAAATTAGCTAATTTTGTCAATAAAATACAAATATTTCTTTTTCTAAAGAAGAAAGTACAAAGTCCTGTACCATTTTGAAATCTCGACTAAATGGGCAAATTTTTTAAATAACTTGCCATGGTAGTTTATAAGACATTTTTTACATTAAAGATAATTCAAAGTTAGCTGATGAAAATTTTTTAAAACAGAAGTCAGCCAAAAATATTTTTTTTTTTTCTCCAAAAGTATTGTAATTATGATTTTATTTTGAATTCTGCTCAATACCAGAATTATTTAGGATTGCGTATCAAAAATTAGAATAATAAAATATGTAAATTTGTAGCCACAGCATCTCGATATTTAAGACAGGGTAGCTATTTTCACCATTTTCAAAAAAATGTCTATAACTCGAAAACTATAAGACTTTTAATTTAAAAAAAATTTTACTTCTGGACTGTCGCAAATTGCGCTATCCCCTGTTCAAGGTTTATCGTTGTGATACGGGATACCCTGTATATATATATTTTTAACCGACTTCAAAAAAGGAGGAGGTTCTCTATTCGACTGAATTTTTTTTTGTGTCTATGTTACCTCATATGTCCGCCAATTGTGAACCGATTTTCATGATTTTTTTTTGCATTGGGTTCAGTCTAGCTTCCGATTGGTCTAGTTTTTTTCATTGGTATTAGACCTTTATTGTTAGGTTTGTTCAGGCCTAACTTCTTTGTTTATGAACCGATTTCGATGATTCTTTTTTTATTGGAAAGGGGGGTATCTTAGGGATGGTGCAATATTAATTTGTTCAAGTTCTGATGATATGATCAACGACGAAATAACGTAAATCTCTAATTCTTATGAGCAAATAATCGAAATTATGATAAATAAAATCTTTTATAAAAAAATCTTATAACATTCATTTAAATCGTTTCGAGAGAATTTCTATATTTATGAATTGAATTTTATTATCATTTTCTGATTCATTCGCCTGACGCTTTCTCTTACGAGATGCATGCAAGGTATTATATTAAGTCACTATTAATAACATCACTAAAAAGAGAAAAATAAAAATAATTTTTATAAAAAAATAAATAAAACCGACTTCAAAAAAATTAAATTCAACAAATAAAATAATAATAACTTAAAAATAAAATAAAATACACTAAAAGGTATAAAATAATTATATTATTTAGTTACAACTAAACGACGAAATATTAACATGAAATTACTTTTTGAAGTCGGTGCCAAACATATACATTTTATGAATCGCACTTGACGGATCTTACTTAGTACGTTTGGCGGGTACGCTCGCTTATAGGTATAGTTTGTTTGGCACCGACTTCAAAAAGTAATGTCATGTTAATATTTCGTCATTTAGTTGTAACTAAATAAAATAATTATTTTATACCTTTTAGAGGATTTTATTTGATATTTGAGTTATTATTATTTTATTTGTTGCATTTAATTTTTTTGAAGTCGGTTTTGTTAGCAAAGGATGTGAGGTATATGTATTTTTTGTATCAATCAGCGTTGTGGGGAAGTTACTTACTTAGTTACTTGGCGACTCGTTCATCTGTGCGGTGATTCGCTGGACGCGAGTCCCAACTTGCGCGCCACACATCTCTATCTTTGGCCTCAGTCGTCCAATGCTTAATCATGCTAGGTCTCCTCCCTGGGCCTTTGATGGTGTTCCGCTCAGAGTCTCCCCCATGCACGGATCCAGGGGGGGGGGGGGGCGATGGGGGCGACCGCCGGCTTTTTTATTTCAATTAATCTCTAATCAATATTAAGGAACTGTAGGGCTAAAAAAAAATAAAAAAAATTTAAAACTACACTAATATTTTGTTTTTTAGATTGATTTATTGAGGAAAAAAATGCACCAATAAATATTATAACTAATGAAAATAAAATAGAAATAAAAAGTGTAGTAGAGTTAAATTTCGATTTGATTTTAAATTGAAAATGGTCGTCGTTTTTTTCCCCACTTACCTATTAAATCAAAAAACAAAAAAAAAAAATAAAAAATAAAGCAAAGCTCGATGATATTGTAAGAAAGAACGTGCTTTTCAGCTCAGTAGGGGGTTTTGTGTTCAATCACAATACCTAGTATTACTTTATTTTTTAGACGTAAAATGCTCATAAAAGGAGGCAAGAACTAGTCAATATTGAATCAAAAGAGATTAAGAGTCCCTTCGAAAGGGCGGAAGAATGCATATGTGTGATATGTGGTATGTGCGAGAGCGATAAATGTATTGGCACATACACAATCGGGATTTATTTATTTTTTTGTTTTTTTCAAGTGGTGAAAAAGTCATGTAATAAGTTGAGCAAAAATCGATAAAACGATTTTCCGATTATTGGAAAAACATAATCAGAGAGTTCATTTAAACCAACCGTTTGGCGATAGAGATTTTTTTTATTTTAAGAATCCATTTCCCAGTTTAAACAAAAAGAAAATTTTGATTTCGCATATTATTCAACTATTATCTTGTGTAAAAAAAATGCCACACAACCTACCTATACTTAATTGAAAAAAATTGTTTTGTCGAGACTAGCTAAGTTGTTTATTCATATATTAATTAATAAAGTAAAGGGTGTGTAGTTTCACAGTGAATGACATAAAACTCAAAGAGGTTTATACAATCTCAATATATTTCGGATTATTAGTCCATCATCAGGAGTTTACAAGTTAAAACTAATAATAATTGAACGAGTGATCACAATTTTTAACATCAGATGGGCCCCTTATTATGGAATAAGTATGTTTTTTATGAAATGAAATAATTAAAAAAATGCCACGTCTTAGTCCGGTACCCACGGGTGCACTTGAATCTCCTTTGAAAGTACTATGGGTGGGATACCGGAGTACGGGGGACGTAGTTTCCTGGTTAGCAAGATTCCCGCCGAAGGCGGGCTGCGCAGCTGGTATATATACCATATATATATATATATAATTTATTTAGTTTCGAAAATTTGACCTTTATCACCTCTCATGGGGTCAACCACCCGATTGATAATGTTTTTTTTGGCTTTTCGGCCTTTCTAGCCATAAGCCAATTTACGATACTATTTATTTTTTCAAATTTGTCTCTACCCCCGGGGTCAGATTTTAGCCAGATGCCTCGAGTCGGATTCGAGCCCGGGTCCACTTGGTTATCAGGCTGGCGCGCTAACCCCTAGCCTATCTGACCACCCCCCCCCCCTGGAATGTTTTTATTTTGTTGTTAATAGTAAGCTGGTCCCATAGCTAACGAATACTATTTTATGTAACCAGCTTGCTATCAACAACAAAACAAAAACGTCCAATCAGTATTTGAACTCATAAAAAAATAAAAGATAAAATATTTATAATTAAAAAAACTGATGATGAACATCAAACCTTCGAAACTATACTCTCTAACAAATAAATTATAAATAGGTATACAACATTTAAATTCGGTATATATATGTAGGTATATGTTTATTTGCAAGAAGAAGAGGACGATCTCATTGATTTCTATTTAATAACAGATTCCGGTGTTAATTTTTATGAATGTACTATCTAAATAGTAGAACCTAGTATATCACCAATACAAGATTAGCATTTTTTACGTGGCCTAAAATTTTTAGTTTGACAAATTTGTTTTGCCAGAATATATATGCATGGTATCATCATTACCTTAAAACTAATCTATATAAATAAAAATGTACTGTTACGCTTAAGTGATAGGTTGAAGGATCTCCGAAAGTTCGTCACCGATTTCTTTGAAATTTTCACACAACATTCCATTCAAATACACGAGTGTTTTTATAGATATCACACACGTGGCATGCAAAAAAAAAAAAAAATTTCGAGAAAACAACGCCAGCGCCTCTCTGGGGGTAAAATCAAACAAACAAGATGGCCGATAATAGCTTTTTTGGAAATATTTCAACTGTCAATATTATTTTTGGTTAAGGGAACAATTTTGACAAATAATATATAATTCATTTATTGTTTTAATACCTATTCTATAATTATTTGCATTTTCAATTTATTTTCAAAACTATTATTATTTTTTAAATATATTAAAAAAATCGGGTCAGCTATTATTTATATAAATTTTAACCATAAAACTAGACGCTCCCCGCCAGGGGCTAGGTGACGCCGGGCCGACGGGCCGGGCGTCATCTAGTTATTTATAAATTTAAAAAATTGTAACACATATCCAAGTCATATCACAGCTCTTTGGAATCGAATTTTCAGATTCTAGATGTAAAATATAAGCTAAGTTTGCTCCTATATGGATGGAGACAACAACTTACAATTTTTTATAAAAATCTAATCCCGCTTTTCTGCCAATCTTATCATAGTAATTTCGCCTTCTCATCTAGCATCTCTATCAAGTAGATTTATATAAAAATCCATTTTATTTTTCTACCCTCATATTACTCAAGCGCTCTTCATGTTACTGTTCTTCCTTTTCTTACTTATTTGATGAGCTTTTTTCTGGTAATAAATTCAGGTGTTATGTTGGAATTTTTCTCCACTAAAACCTACTCCTATTTTCCCTTCTTGCACAAAGCGATGAGCCAAATAATCCTGATAAAACGTATAAGAATCTTATCTTGGTGGCGGTTTAGATACTTGGAAAGGAATATATTATGGGCAAGATTAGCCTGGCGATCCTTCAAGTTAAGTTCAGGGGGCATTCGCGCGGATTCTTTTGTCTTCTATCTGGTTATTTACTATAGGGAAGTACCAGCTGCCACTCAAAAGAATTATTTAAATTAAAAGTAGGACGAAAAAGTTCGCAAGACCAAATTAAGTATTTTTTTTAATATGTAAAACTTAATTGTCATCATTATAGAGTAAGATTGAATTGAATTAACCAGCCGCTTCTATTTGAGCTCTTTAACCATTCTAAAAGACCCAAATATATATAATTATTTGAAGACAATTTTGGTCTATCTCCACTCGCCCTAAAAGAATTCTTCTCTCCTTCATATTACATTCTTCCACAATGTTCGATTTTCTCTAATTCTAACAAAAACCGTTTTATTTGTAATTCTATCCACCATAACCTATTTAATCTTCAACATTCTTCTAAAAACAAAAATTTAATGACCTTGCAATGTCTGTTGTTTAAAATTCTAAATTTTTCAAAAATACAGACACCTCTCTTCCACCGCCTTGCTGGTCTTCGATGTCAAAATCACCGTTCTTAAAGCGTTAAAACCACTTACGACACGTTCTTTTACTAATAGTTGTCTTTCCATAAGTATTTGAGAGCATTCGATGAGCCTCAGACGCAGATTTTTTCATATTAAAGCAGAAAATTAAAACCTCCCGCAAATGACGAGTTTTGGCTCGTAAACTCACATTTTCAATCGAGAATAACTTTATGATGCGGGATCAAATCAACTAATATTTCGATGGGGTTATGTTGACAAATATCCAAGCTTAGTGTTAATGTCTAAATCTATTTATTTTCACCACCACTTACCACTAAAGTAATCTATTGAAAAACGAATCAAAGTTGTACCTAATATTCCTCAGATATGCAACCTTTAGAAGAAATTTGGTGTCATAAAACAAGTTTCCTTCTTCTTTATTATTATCATTGAGAAAGAGGCCGACTTTCTCTTATAACTCAAACCCTCTTCGAAGTATATACTTTGACTCAAGAAAACCATCTTTTTTCATTTTACAATAGCTATATCGAAAAGGCGTTCATTAGACTAAAAATTTTTATTTTTATTAACATCTTCATCTCTTGAAATGTTCTCGCGGGCCACAGATTTTGAAAACTAATGGTTTAGGCAGAGGTATCCTACCTTATAGTTTCCCTGGCCCAAATTGGAAGAATATGAGTTATTTTGGCCCACACATAAAATACACTAACGCCAATGATAGCTGATGAGCAAAAAAATGCAGAATATATTGATAACATATCTAAGTAATTTTGGATTTATTACTTTATGAATTTTTTTATTAAAAAAATAAATTTTAGAAAAAAAACCGACTTCAAAAAAATTAAATGCAACAAATAAAATAATAAGAACTCAAAAATAAAATAAAATATACTAAAAGGTATAAAATAATTATCTTATTTAGTTACAACTAAAAGATGTAATTGTTACATGAAATCACTTTTTGAAGTCGCTACCAAACATATACATTTTATGAATCGCACTCGACGGATCTTAGTACGTTTGACGTGTAATGAAGACAACATCGCGTAATCTCGCTTATATAGTTTGTTTGGCACCCACTTCAAAAATTGATTTCATGTAACAATTTCATCGTTTAGTTGTAACTAAATAAGATAATTTTTTTATACCTTTTAGTGCATTTTATTTTATTTTTGAGTTTGAGAACAGATATTCCGTTGAATTGATACCCTCCATTTTTTCAAAGTTGGTTAAAAAGTAAAAAACAAGTCAGCAACATAATATTGCTTTTGAGACATTAACTCGTCGGTATTTGGTTTGAAGAAATTCTCTCTGAGTTCTCAAGGTGCTCATCAAATATGTTGTATCTAGCTTCATTCTTTGTGTACTTCATATTTAAGAATAAATTTATGAATACCTGCCATTGCTAAATAACATGTTAAATTCAAAAATGCACTTCTCATGAATTAATAGCAATAGTTTTTAAGGAATTTGGTGTTGGTACTTGGTGAAACATTTTTTAAAATTATTAGATAAAAAACTTGGTAGGTTTCACATTAAGATATAAAAAAATAATTATTTAATTAATAGCAAGTTAAAATTATTGTATTTTTAGTAATATCACTGGAATTTTTATTCAGAAAGTTTGTAGATTTGCGATTTCTTGTCGGTCCACATTGATAGCCGTCTTGGGCCACATGCGGCCCGCGGGTTGGACAAGCCATAAGTTCAATTTTATCCATACAAAATAGATTTTTCCTAAATATTATATATTTTTATTTTATTATTATTTGATTTTATTGCCCTTTCTCACCATTGCTGGTGGAAAAATTTCTCCTATCCCTTAGATCAGTGATTCTCAACCACTGTGCCGTGGAAGTTTAGTGTGCCGTGAGATTCTTGAAGTGTGCCGCGAGATTCATGAAGTATGCCGCCACTGCTAGGCAGTGGTACCTCCCGAATTGAATTTTTTTTTTACATTTCTTTATCAATTGACACTACATTTAATCCAAATATTTATTTGATCATTTGAAGCAAAGAGATAGTAAAATTTTACAGGTTGCAGAATGTCCTATGATAATTTTATAGGTACATCAATCAATAAGCCAAATAAAATTCTATTAATTTATTTTATTGTTAGTGTGCCGTCAAATTTTTAAATTATTAAAAGTGTGCCGTGACGAAAAAAGGTTGAGAATCACTGCCTTAGATGAAATGGGATTAGGCTCGACCGATGCCAAGAAGAAGTTCATCTTGGGCCAAAATACGTTTTCAGTATTTATTTTTTGAGCAACTTGCATACGATGTGACATGTTTGTAATATACGAGTAACTTTTTGGCATATTCGTATTATCGTAGATTGTTCTCGGTATTGCAAGTTCTTCGAATGTCCTATTGATATGCATTGGGACAACACCTTCTATTATTATTATTATTCTTATTATTATTTTAATAAGTCTTTTAATACAAGCTAAAAATGATAAATTATAAGAATCTTCTAGAATTTGCAATTGAATTTATTATATATTTTATGATGAAACTCAGAAAAGTGTATTTTTTCTGTTTTCATTAATTTTATATCATGTTTTCTAAATTCTTATTTGATCCAATATCTTGAAATGAAAAATATAAATTAATTCAGATAATAAACTTTTGATTGGTATTGAACTCTACTATGTCCGACGCAGTATCTCTCTCTCTCTCTCTCTTTCTCAGGGCATTTCGAAAATCTCTGTGAAATAATGCGATTAAAGGACAATTTCTCTTTTTATTATCTTCTTGAGCCCTCTGCCTAGGCATTCGGTGCCACCCTTGAATGACTTTCAATTTCAGTGTTGCAGTATCTTCTCGCTGTTTGGAACCCATCTTTAAGGCCAAAAATGGCACCAAGGCGTTCGTTCGTTCCTAACCCGTGTCTAATCTCCAGTATCTTTCTACAATATTTTATTTTTATTGCTTTTAATTCTATGATATCTCCTAACTCTATATAAACGTATATATATATATTTGTATGTGTGTGTAGGGATGTTTTTTTATGTTTTCAAAAGTTCAATTTTGTGTAATAGCTACCCTTAGGGCTTAACATGGTTTATGTCAGATGGATCAGATGGTAAAATTTTTAAATTTAAAATATATATAGGTATATATTTTGGGCATTTTCCAAGGGAGAATATTTTTTACTTTTTTTTAAATATAAAAAAATATATTTTTTTAAAAGGCTATATCAAAAAATGCTGTACTTGATATTAAAAAGCAAACGCTGACATGGAAATTTTACAAAGGGTGAGATGAGTTTTAAAAATTCATGTTTTGTTTGTAATGAATTTAATTTATTATAGGGTGTAATATTTATTATCGAGAAGGGAAATTGCGATTTTTAAAAATAATTAAAATGACATTTGCATTGTATTATATTGTTAAACTTAATCGCAAATATTGAGATTATGAAGCCAAACACAAAATTCTAATTACAATAAAAAGTGTAAACTTTCTCAAGTCTAGGTACCCTCTCCGCAAAGTTAGATATATATTCTGCATTTTCCAACTGGACGTTCAGAAGTAGAAAGCCCAAAATTTAATCAGTTTTTCTTTTAAATTTTACATCATTAAAAAAGAAAGAAAAATCTTCTCAAATTTTGAAAAATTTATTATTATTAATACATGTTTCGAAGTAAAATTGTTGCATAGTTTCAAAGAGCGATTAAAATAAATGATTTTCCGAAAAGGCTGCGGATATAAGGTTTGAAGTCCCTGCCTGGTATATGTTCCAGTTCAAGCATGTCAAAGACAAGTCCAGATCGGAAATATCTAAGAGTCCTATAGTCAAGTCATAGCTTGCTTAAAACAATTGAATTAGGAGAAATTTAATATTTTCTTATAGGACAGGCTAATTCATTGTGGAAGATGGTCGATTTCTATCTCAGGGTCTGTGGCTTTTAAGTCACATGATTTAATCTCTGACTCCTACCCTCACTCACACAAAGGAGTATCCGTTTGAGTCGAAGGTCCCAAAATATATTTTTAAAAAATCTAATGGTAAATATGAAAAATAACAAAAATGATGCCGTATTCGATGAAATTTTCAAAAAAAAGCTAAGATTAAATTAAAATTTCAAAAAAATGAAGGGTGCTTTTTTGGACAGGATCCCCTGGTTGAAAAGTCACCAAACGCCACTGATATATAATATATATTTTCATGTTATGTTTGTACAAAGTCTGATATATAAAAAAATTATATAAATGAAAAAGTATTCTGTTAATATTGTGAAGATGGGTACAACTAGGCCCGAAAGATGTATTAATAAAAATACATTTTTTAAAAATTGAGAATTTTTTTTTCTTTTCTATACTCTTTATTAATGACGTAAAATTAAAAAGAAGAATAAAGTTATATAAATAATTTGAACAATCAAGAATATTCTAAGTATTTTGATTATTTATGTCCATCGATTAAATTATTAAAGTTGTTATAGGGAAATAAGGACTATATCTTTTATGCAGATAATTTATATTTTATATCCAACGTTTGGTCAACTTTGTTGACTTCTTCAGGGCTCAAATAGTTAACTTACCTGCAAATTTGTCATTTTTATAATTATTATTTCTTACTAAACATATCAAGGCAAGTCATCAACATCAATCGATGATATATAATTGATGTTGATGACTTGCCTTGATATGATTACTAAGAAAGCATAATTATAAAAATGACAAATATGCAGGGAACTATTTGAGCCCTTTGATTTCTTCAATCTGCATATAAGATATAGTCCTTATTTCCATATAACAACTTTAATAATATTCTAAGTTTGAATCTTTTAACTTTCCTTTAGCTGCTAGCCACACACATCTTACAGTTAGCTTATTTAACTGGTAGTCAAAGATATCAGACAGGAAATAAACCTTTGAACAGTTACTGAATCAAGAACCCAGCATGCTACATGATCTGATCAAATGCGATGCTTTGAACATGCCCATGTACTTTGCTGTTTCCTGATTAAATAAACAGAAATTTAAATGAAAAATAAATAAATAAATTTCCATTCTTGCTCTTTTAAATAAAGTACAGTTTGCGTTGGTTGTCAGAATAATAAACCTTGGCCGAAGAAATTTGTAGCCTGGGTCTCGAGAGTGCTTTAAAATGCACACACTCAATAGATCCATTCAAGTTTTTACCCGGGATTCGATTTAATCTCCAGAGCTAATCGAGAGATAACGATGGATTATTTCGGTAATGTTAAATATAAATCATTCATTCGCTTGTAAAGAAGATAGAAACGGCCGATTAAACGAAACGGAATTTGTTCTGGAAAGAATAATGAAATAACAAAACAAGAGCTAATGAAGAAGAAGAAGAACGGGGGGTTCGCTGAGCTAGAAGAATTTTTCACATTAAACAACCCATGGTGAAATTAGAAAATTCGGAATTAGAAAATGAAATCACGTAAAAATAAACTGGTGTTTACGCCACACGACTTTCAATTGCAGCCTGTCCTTTTTTGAAATTATCAAATCAATATTCCCCTTTCAAATTAATCCCACAAGGTGTTTCATTCAAGATAAAAAAAATATCACAGAACTTTTCATACTTAAAGAAAACAGCGATTGAAAAAAAAAATAGCAGTAATATATTTTTTGCATTTTTAGACTCCTGGGGGCCCACTGATTATGTATACAAAATTTGGTTGAGTTTGGTACAAGGGCCTAGATTTTCATTTTTTGAGCATAGACACACCCCCCTCCTTTTTTTGGCGGTTATTTTTTGCATTTTTAGACTTCTGGGGTCCCACTGATTATGTGTACAAAATTTGGTTGAGTTTGGTAAATGGCCAAGATTTTTATTTTTTGCCCCCCCCCCCTCCCTCGCCATTTTGGGAGGTTAGTTTTTGAATTTTTAGACGCCTGGGGTCCCATTGATTATGTATACAAAATTTGGTTGAGTTTGTACAAATAGACTAGATTTTTAATTTTTAACCCCCCTCCACTGCCCTTATTTTTGGGTCGATATGCATCAAAATACAATCAGCTCTTAATCTCAATGGACCAAAACTATGTGTGAAATTTGGTTTCGAAATTACCACTAGTTTATGAGCTAGCTAGTCCACAAAAATTTGGTAACGCTCATCAGACTAACAGATTAACTAACAGACATTTTGACAAAACAATTGTTATCTCGAAAAATATAATTTATTCGATGTTTACTTAGAGCTTTTTTGTAGAGCGATATTCCCTGGTTTCTCTCAATTTTTTTAATCAAAATACTTTCAGCCGTTTTTGATATATTTCGAAAAAAAGAAGGAAAAAAACTCTTTTTCCATGCACGATTACAATACTTGACCATACCCTGTATGGTAAAGTAATAATCTAATCAGCTCTTAATCTCAATGCACCAAAATTATACATCTGAAATTTCCTATTGATATTCACTCTAGTTAGAGCGTTCACAAGATTTGGTTACGTACGTACTAACAGATATTTTGACAAATTATGGTAAGTAAAATATAATTTTTTCGATGTTCACTCATTACGGTTTAGTTGTAGACCAAAACGCCATGGTTTCGTTAAATTTTTTTTTTTTATCAAAATAGTTTCAGCCTTTTTTTAACTGAAATTTAATTCATACTTCTGAAATTGATTGTTTTAATTTACCATACAGGGTATGGTCAAGTATTGTAATCCTGCATGAAAAAAGTGTTTTTTTCCTTCTTTTTTTCGAAATATCTCAAAAACGGCTTAAACTATTTTGATTAAAAAAAATTGAGCGAAACCATGGCATTTCGCTCTACAAAAAAGTTCTAATAGTGAACATCGAAAAAATTATATTTTTCGAGATAATAATTGTTTTGTCAAAATGTCTGTTAGTTAGTCTGTCTGTATGGATGTCTGGTTGTCTGGTTGTTAGTCTGTGCGTTACCAAATTTTGTGGACGAGCTAGCTCAAAAACTAGTATGAATATTGAAACCAAATTTCACACGTAGTTTTGGTCCATTGAGATTAAGAGCTGATTAGATTTTGGTGCATATCGACCCAAAATTAAGGGGGTGGAGAGGTGGTTAAAAATTAAAAATCTAGGCCATTTGACGAAACTCAACCAAATTTTGTATACATAATCAGTGGGACCCCAGGCGTCTAAAAATTCAAAAACTAACCGCCCATAAAAATGAGGAGGGGGTCAAAAAATGAAAATCTTGGCCATTTACCAAACTCAACCAAATTTTGTATACATAATCAGTGGGACCCCAGAAGACTAAAAATGCAATAACTAACCGCCCAAAATAGGGGGGGTGGGTTGAGGGCCAAAAAATTAAAAATCTTGTCCATTTGACTAAACTCAACCAAATTTTGTATAGATAATCAGTGGGACCCCAGAAGTCTAAAAATGCAAAAAGTAACCGCCCAAAATGGGGAGGAGGGTCACAAAACTAAAATCTTGGCCATTTACCAAACTCAATTAAATTTTCTATACATAATCAGTGGGCCCCCAGGAGTCTAAAAATGCAAAAACTAACCCCCTTTCCTGACATGATTATAAATAATTTTATTAAATATTAAATATAAGTGAGGGCCCAGGTTGTATGCTAAACTCAAGCCGATGGCCACATCAGAACACGTCAGCTTATATTCTAATAATATTAAATAAAAATTCTGAAATTCAATTGAAATTTCTAGAATACAATTGATATTTTCTAATATTATTAAATTGAGAATTCTGAAAAAAGATTGGGATTTTCTGAAATACAATTTGATATTTTTACTTTACCATACCGGGTATGGTCAAGTATTGTAATCGTGTCATGAGACAGACGATCAACTTCAAATTTTGGTAATAAATATTTAATGCATCAATGATTCGATGGTAAAAATTTGAGAATTTTCTTATAAAAATGATAAAACAGTCCCGAACCTCCTTAAGATCTACCAGTACGTTTTCAAGAAAATACTTTTTTATAGAACATTTGGAGAAATTAATTTTTCATAAAATTGTGTATCTTCTTTTTAACTTAATTAAAGAAGCTTAGAAAAAATAGTACCTTTAAGTTTTTTTAAGGCCTTCGCTTATATTATAAAATAGAAAATATTATTTTTATTTAGGAGATTTTCTTTACATTAGTTTATATATATTTTTTAATTCCATTAAACCTCCCCCATCCCTCCCAAAAATCCTAAACCATTAAATATACTATATTATACGACTTTATTCATTTTCCTTACTTTTCCTCCCTCTCTTTCAATTTCATTTTCATTCTTTGTTTATTTTATATTGACACTCTAAATATATACATTAAAATGGTAACAACCCATTTTCGCACATTGTTGAACAAAGAATCAAATTTAGAGGTATGTTTTTTTTATGCATAGTAGAGTTAAAAAATCTTAAATCTGAACTTTTTCAAAATTTATTAATTTAATAACTTAAAAATAGGAAAGAGATTAACCAGTCAAGCCAAATATAGAATAGATTTCGTAAAAATTAGTTTATTTTTCATATTTAAAGAGAAGCTGGCTTAAGCCGGGATTATCTAAAGTCATTCGTGGTATATGAGCTTTAAGGCCCAGTTCTGAATATAGTCAGGGGAATGAGATTAGTCAGGGTCCAAACACCCTCATATAACAAAATAGAACATTATGATTGGCGATGTCCCTTAGAAGGGGTAGAAAACTAAGAATTATATAAAACATAGCCCCCACACATCAAGGAGACACAATCGGAAATGCATAAAGAGGATGACACGAAGAAATATCGCTCTCTATTATTTTATCCAGCTCTTACCTTACATCTCTCTATTATACCTCTACCTATATTATTCTATTACTTTATCCTGCTCTTTTACGCTACACCTCTCTTACATTATACTCTTCCTATTATACACTCCCTCTATTACTCGATCTCACGAGTATATTTCTTCGTCCTGGAGCCGTTTTCACGGGCATCTACATTCATACACTTGCTAGCCCCTCCATTGGCACTGATATCATTAGCACGATAGCTAATTGAACAATACGGGCAAGAATATCTGTCCGGCTCTCGTGAAGACACCACAGAAGCTTATCAAAAAGGCGAGACTCCAGGCCCGTTACACACTCTTCGACGTGGCAGTCTACGGAACCTGAGCGAGAGGGAGTGCGGCACAGTTAGCGCTGTTGAAGTATTTGAACCAGTCAGCACACTTCAAGAGCAAACGTAATCAATCATAATTTCTTTGAACGATCTCCGTTCACCCTTTAAAGCCATCAAATCATTTAATTCTTTCTGACTGTTAAATTCACCAAGGACCTCAATAAATCATATATTATACATTGAATTCTTGATTATCTTTCACTGTTAAGAAAATTTCCCCATTCTCCTTTGCAGCTAGAATTTATTTAAGTATTTTTATTTTATTTTTGCCTATTTAGAATTATTTTTTTTATTTTTTTGTAAATTCATTGCATCAGATTAACTTCAGTAACGTAGAATTTGAACATAAGAGTAAATTCAGTAGTTTATCAAACTAGTACAACGAGATACACTGAGTTACACCACCACCTCCACGTCTATAAAGGTTAGTATTCTCACACTCAGGAATATTCCCCTTAAACGTACCCCTTACCAAACTAATTTCCCTACCCCTCCAACCACATACCCTCCCTAACCCCATTGCATGGTGGAGGTTTCGCTGGGATTATATCCCTCCAACCACCAACCCTCCCGGACTCCCATTTTACCCCTGGACCCCACCCCACGAACCACACCCTCAACCCCAGCCCCGACCCTACACCACCACCCCTCTTGTTGACATCACCCCGTGTCCTCCACCCCGCCCCACACTACCATACTACCCCGTGCTTACCCCCGCACCCCCACTCCGTGACTCTGGATCGTCACCTGAACAACCCGCCCTCTAATTTCCCTACCCCTCCAACCA
>JALMQS010000127.1:8864061-9064601 GCA_024734495.1 Forficula auricularia
AAAGGGTAAAACCTTAGAATTCACTGTAGTATTTGCAAAGCGCTAAAACCATCCATATTGTTTATTCAGGGGTTGGCCGGCCCTGGTTGCCTGCCAAATGTTTTGTTCTGTGTAGGGCACGTGGCGTGCGTGGGTGTATGTGTGTGTAGCGATGTGAGTGGCCGGCTGACAGACGTCGGGGATCCCCGAGCGATCGGGCGGCCAGTCGAGAGATATTCTAAGAGACGGAAGCTGAGGATCCCAGCAGAAATAAGTGAAATAGGCATTGTGGAGGAAATTGGCATATTAAGTGTATAATTGAAATAGGCATCCCGTGAAGGAATTTATCATTGTGCAGTGTGTAATTCTAAGCAGTAAATATTAAGTTAAAAAATTGTTATAATCTTTATATTTATCTACAAATTCTAAATTGATATTTGATTTTCTTTTGTTTTATTTCTTTT
Organism: Forficula auricularia; assembly: GCA_024734495.1. Taxonomy (NCBI): domain Eukaryota; kingdom Metazoa; phylum Arthropoda; class Insecta; order Dermaptera; family Forficulidae; genus Forficula; species Forficula auricularia. The sequence continues at coordinate 8,864,505 of JALMQS010000127.1, forward strand.
ATTTGTCTTTTTTTGTTAAGGCAATTATATTTTATTTTTAAGTATAGCGTATAGTGGGATAAAATTATATATATATATATATATAACTTTAGCTAAGATGAGGTGCTAATTTCGAAACGAATCTCATTCACTCTAGTATTAAATAAATGGTAATTTTATTTTACTTCTAATCAAAATTTATTTTCATTTTATATAACAAATGGTATTTCGCGCGAAAATATTACCATCTTCCATTGTGTCAATCAGATGACATTTGCACTTTCGTCTCGATAGGCCATCTCGCCCGGCACAAGGTTGAATTCTGTGGTTTTACCACTTGTCAACTTTTACAAATACTTTACCAACCGACATACAACTGGCCCTTAGTGGTCGAATTTCTAAAATATTCTTTCTTAATTAACTCCTATGTCATAGAAGTAATATCCTCCCCAAATTTCCCGTTTCTATGTCTAGTGGTTTGGCCTGTTTGGATGAATATGAGGAGAGTGTATTCGGGTGTTTTTTTATATAGGATCCACTCGCATATTTTTCACGATTTCAATCTTAAATAAAATCTGTTAAAATCGCGGGAGAGAAACGGTGACGCTCTCTATCGGTAGCGTAAAAAATGGAAATTTCGTTTTGTATAGGATAGCAGAACCATGGGATCATTTCAAAAGGATTATTGGCACGCTGCGGAATACGTCCTCGAGGTGGAATCGCAAAACGTTTACGAAACTTGCCTTGCACGCATTTCATAGATTTAGCACAACGAAAATAGCACTCTATGACGAACGCACGTTCTTCTTTTTGAAATGATCCATGGTTTTGCTATCTTATACAAAATGAAATTTCCACTTTTACTCTTCCGATAGAGCCGCGTCGCCGTTATCTCACGGTTTTTAAACAGATTTAATTTATGATTGAAATAGTCAAAAAGATATGGATAAAAAATTTAGGGAACGCAGGTGTTGGTTTATAGTGAAACATTGTTAAAATTAAATTAGGTTGGAGTTGGTGGTGTTTCACAAGGAGAAAAATTAAAATACAAAGATTTTTTAGTTTACTCTATATATTTCGAGCTCTTAACTCATCGTCAGGAGAACATTGACTAAAGATAACATGATATTTTGAACAGAATTTATTTTAATTTTAATATGATGGACAGTTATTTATGACTTGAAAGTGTAAATATGAAAGAATTATCAAAAGGATGGGATGCCTTTAGAGCCAGAAAAGAACACAGGAGGACAAAGGGCTGGAATAAAGAAAAGATATTTATACTTGGAAGTTGCCGAAAATTATGTATGTGTTATAAAAGGAGGGCAATAAACTATGGAATAATGCAATGAGGGTGCATAGCGAAAATTTCATCTCTCATTTTCTATTTAAAAAAATAAATAAAAATTAAAAATAAACCCACCATACACTCATCGTCACTCCAAAAGATATGGGTATATATATATATATATACCGGGTGAGTTATATGTAAATAAATAATTTAATAATAATTAATAATTTAATAATTTTTCGACACTGTTCGAGACATTCCAGAGTGTATTGCAAGTCTTCTGGATGAATTCCAGTTCCAATTCCCTTATTTTGGCCTGTTCCAATTTCTTCGTAGCCTTTACATTTCCTGTTTTCAAAAAAAAAAAGATTTTACAACACAATAAAATGAAGCTTGTGAGGGTGTATTTCAATCAGGAAAACACTTGGCATTCATTTCAATGGTATCTCCATAACACTTCTTCCACATTCACCGCATTAATTAAGACCATTTCAATTCTGTCTTCAACAAAAAATGCTCCATTTTTATTATAGTAATACAATATAACTATCTACTGTATTGACACGAGAAATAATTTTTTTTAAACTCAAGAATTTCAACTAGTTCTATTAAGTAGAAAATAATCTCTTTAATCCGAGTAGAACGAAATTTTAATATCATTATAAACACTTATTTTCATTGTTGTGACTTTTCGATTTAATAATAATTAATTTAATATTTATTTATTTGATCATTATTATTTGATAATTAAGTTAAATAATTGTTAAAAATAATTATTAAGAATTTTTTTTTGAGATCTAATTGATTCATGTATTTAGTTTATTTGATGTCGTATAAAAAAAAATACTTCTTATGAAAGTTGTTCAATTTTTCTTGTAGATTAAATAGACGTAACGAAAAAATATAGGGTTCTATTTAAAAAACAGAACTTGACCTTGAAATACCCTTGAAAGCTTGTTCTACGTCAACAAACAATCGCGTAGTTTAGTTTCCCCGTCGATATAAACAAATTTTTATTTGAAACTTTTTTACATATAATGCACTGTTTTTGAGTTATAAGACTATCTCAAGATAAAAAAACTCACCCGCTATATGTGTGATGGTGTCAGGGAAAAGGGCTCTTATCTTCACCTGGTCAAAATCTCCTAGAGAAACAGCTGAACAAAACTATTTTTGTCCAAAAATTTCCAAAATTGACTCAGTTATGAATTTTTGAATATATAGAATGTATATTATTCATGCTCTCAATCAATAAACACAATTTAATTATTATTTTTTCATACTTATAATAAACAAGCTGACGACCGGGTCATCGGTCCCCCGGACCCTTGACCATAGCGGGGGGCGTCTCATTAATCCCAATTCAAGGCTTTGAATTATATTTTTCACCCAAAAACCTTTTTAAATTTAATTGTTATTTATTTAATCAACCACTTGTTTTGTTTTGAATCACTCATGAGAATCATGTTAATAATAAGCATATCAAAATATTTTTTCTAATCATTTAAAACTGGTTATCTATATATTATGTGATATGGTGTCAGGGAAAAGGGTCCTTATCTTCACCTACCAGTTTTTTCGGGAATGGCAAAATTAAATATGGGTATAATTTTTGATTATGTACATATTTGAACTTAGCAACAAATTTTCATTCGCAATAGAATAATAGCTAGGGTAAAAATGAAAGAAATGGCCTATTTTTCTTTAAAATTATTGGATAAAAAATACATGGTAGGTTTCACATTAAGATATAAAAAATAAAACGAATTTATTTTTGTAGAATTTTTAATCTCGATATATATATTTCGGGTGGCTAACCCATCTTCAGGAGCAACAGAAAGTAACTGACGACTGTATATGTCGAATTTGAATACAAGTCAATGGTAAAATTTATTTTTAAATAACAAAAGGTTAAATATTTAAACTTAGTGGAGGGAGAAAGGTAGGAAGTCTATTTTGTTTAATTTTGAATGGCCTTCTGAGAAGTGAGGATCTACACTCAGGTAGGTGTAGGGGGGGGGGGGGGTGAGGAATACCATTGACTTGTATTCAAATTCGACTTATTTATTTATTTATTATAACATTGTATCTGTAGGGCCATTTAGCCCCTTTATTGTACAATTTTAGACCAAAATATTTACAAAAAAATTATTTAAAATAATACAAGAAAAAAACAAAAAATCAAAGGAAAGATACATACTAAATATATGAAACAAAAATAAAAAAAATACAAAATATATAGAAGGAGAGGGAGAAAAAAATTACAATATATAGGATAAAAAACAAAACAAAAATTACAATATATAGGATATGAAAACAAAAACAAAAAAATTACAATATATAGGATATAAAGCAAAAAAAAAAAAAATTACAATAAATAGGATATAAAACAAAAAAATAAAAACAAAAAAAATATATTAGGCTAGGTGCCTGTGTAGTTCTGCTTCGAATACTTCTGGGCGCCCAATCTTCCTCAAGTTGAGTGGCAGTGCGTTCCAAACCTTGGTCGCCGTGATCTCAAATGAGTCCGCCATCATTTTGCTTCTGTGTGGCGGACAGACCAGAGCGCGCGCACGTATTGACGGGCCATAGGCCAGGGTTCGACATAGGTAGTCCTGCGCACGTCCCAAGAGGACCCCGTACACAAACTTAGCATACCTATACTTCCGGAAGGCACCGAGGTTCATCCCCAGACTTATCCAGGTCAGTTACTTTCTGTTGCTCCTGAAGATGGGTTAGTCACCCGAAATATATATATCGAGATTAAAGATTCTACAAAAATAAATTCCTTTTACTTTTTATATCTTAATGTGAAACCTGCCAAGTATTTTTTATCCAATAATTTTAAACAAAAATAGGCCATTTCTTTCATTTTTACCCTAGCTATTATTCTATTGAGAATGAAAATTTGTTGCTAAGTTCAAATATATAATCAAAAATTATACCCATATTTATTTTTGCCATTCCTGAAAAAACTGGTAGGTGAAGATAAGGACTCTTTTCCCTGACACACCATATCACATAATATATAGATAACCAGTTTTAAATGATTAGAAAAAATATTTTGATATGCATATTATTAACATGATTCTCATGATTGATTCAAAACAAAACAAGTGGTTGATTAAATAAATAATAATTAAATTTAAAAAAAGTTTTTGGGTGAAAAATATAATTCAAAGCCTTGAATTGGGAATAACGAGACGCCCCCCCGCTATGGCCAATGACCCGGTCGTCAGCTTGTTTATTATAAGTATGAAAAAATAATAATTAAATTGTGTTTATTGATTGAGAGCATGAATAATATACATTCAATTATTCAAAGTAATAACTTTTTGAATTGAAATTATAATAATCCAATTTAACTTCATTTGTTAATTGGAAATGGAATTATTGATTGAATTTCTGTTTCAATTACAATCGAACTTCATTCAATCAATACAACACATTTTTACCGTTTTTACTTCTCTTTAAAATAATATTAAAATATTTTTTTTCTCATTCCGAAACGTTTGAATTATTAATAAACATCTCAGGATTGCACGAAAGCAGTCCGGAAGTAAACAACACCACACTATTTTCAAATTTTCACTTATTTGAAATCATCACGACACTCCTAATTTACACCCTCTTCCTTTATTTCAATCGGATTAAAATTTATACAAGTCTAATAGCTCATGATATTTGATAAATCTACACCAATTTGCCGCCGTTTTTGAGTAAATAAAAAAAAAAAAACGAAAAATCTTTCATATAAATGTCAACTTCCGGTGATCCGATTTCATCCAAAAACTTGCTGTACTCCTTCTAGCCTATATTGAGCTTAAGTTTCGAATTTCGTAGTTCTGAGACTTATGGTTGCGAAACGCAGGGGGGGTACATACGTACACACTGACCAATTAATTTTTGGCCCCTTTTTGGTCTCTAGGGACCACAATATCCGATTTTATGTCCTAAAACCGGTTTTCAACTATTAAGGGCATCGATTCATTCCACGTAGAAGTTACAAAATGAAATTAACTTTTTTCATATCTGAGATACAAGCTCTCAAATTGTCAGGACCCAGGCAGGAGATTGCAATACTTCATATTATATTCTATAGAATATAAATGTGAAAGTAATAATATTTATTGGAAATATTTTTCTCTTACAATATTGTTTCGTCCTCTACCAAAAGCAGGAGAACGTAAAACAAGTGGAAAAGTCAGACAACCCTTGAAGTCCTGTATTCTTACAGATACTCTAGTAAAATTTATTAAGTGGGAGATAAATTTAACCAAATTTATCGAAAGGAGAAGACCTTAAAAAACTTAGTAAATTGGATTGTATCTAACTTTCTGAAATTTGGCTCGTGATCCCGGCTTCTTTCCTTCTACCCTGTTCTTTTCACGATGGAGGGGCCATCCCATACAGGCCTTTAGGGGATGCACCTTCTGATGTATCTCCTTCTCATATCAATATCATTAAAAAAAAAAGAGAAAGAAATCTATCAAGACAGAAAAACACCAGTTAAAGTTATTTAAATCATTTGGGGGTAAACTAAGCAAAGACATAGACAAACCAAGAAAAGAAGTTAAAGATACAAAAATAGAGAAACGAAGAAAAACTAAAAAAGAAGATTCGAGCTCCAAGAGTTATTCTTCATCCAAACCTGGCCAAGACTGAATCCAGTGTATTTCCACCAAGAAGTGGGCACACATCGCCTCTGCAGAGAACAACCCCTTTTACACTTGTATTAACTGTCAATCAGACCCAAATTTCTCTTCAGAGTCGGAGTAATAGGTCACAATCAATGAGTGTTACAACTTCTATTTTTCCCAAAATGTTGTATATTTTAAAATATCTTTTATAGTTACAATAAAACTTGTTCATATTTCTGTTTTGTCGTCTTCTTCTTCTTATTTTTAAACCTATAGGTTTGTTTCTTCCAGAACGTCATACCATCTCTTCTTGGGACGACCTCTACTTCTTATTCCAACCGGCTTGTTTGTCATCACTTTCTTTACCAGTCGGTCTTCTGGTAAGGTGAGAAGAATCACATGCGCATACCATTCCGCTCTTCTTCTTTTAACCCATTCGCCCACCTTTTGTATTGAACATTTTTCTCTAATATCTTCACTCTTCATCCTATCGAGCCTGGTCACGTTCATTATCCTTCGTAGTGTCTTCATTTCAGTCGTTTCCAATAATTGAAAGTTTTTGCAGTGTCGGGTCTTGTCTCTACTGCGTAAGTTAATATTGGACGTATTACGGTTTTGTAGACTTGGCCTCCGTTCTTATATATTGATTTGACCAGATTGCATTGTTAAGGCAATCCGATATTTTTGAGGCCTTTATTGCCTCATGTTTTACCTCTGCTTCATGAGGTCATTTGGATGCCAAGGTACGTGAAGGATATTACCTGTTCGACAATCGTATTGTATAGTTGTAGTTTACATCGGAGTAGTATTTTAGAGATTGTGAGAGTTTTGGTCTTCTTGGTTGACAGAGTGAGACCTAATTTATGTGCAACACAGCTAAATTTATACAGGTCTATTATTTTATTAATTCCTGACACCGTATTAACTTATTCAAAGGCGTATCAACTTTACCCAGACCGGGTTAAGTTGATACATCTTACAAATTTTTTAAAACTTTTTTTTGACAAGATAAATTTAATTTTATAACGAATTTAAATATCACAAGTTATAGCCAAATAGTTATAGTTACGAATTACACCTACTTTATTTCAAAATAATGGCAGGAAAAAATTACAAAAATCAGGAAGTAAAAAGTGTATCAACTAGATCCGGTCTCCCCTACTCTTCTTTCTTGACTCCTCTCTCAGTGTTAGTTGATATTTAGTGAAAACTTTAAGGGCCAGTTGTATGTCGGTTTGTAAACTCTTTTTAAACGTTGACAAAGGGTAAAACCTTAAAATTCACCTTGTGCCAGGCAGTTTCATCTGATTGGCCATCCCACTGGGCACAAGGTGAATTTTAAGGTTTTACCCTTTGTTAAAGTTTAAAAAGAGTTTACCAACCGACATACAACTGGCCCTAAGACTTCTCATTATTGGTAGAACACAGTAATTTACTCTGGCGATGGAAAGTAGAGAAATATGAAAATCTAATTTATAAAATTTATAATTGTCAATCAATTGAAAAATAATTTTTATAATTTAATAATTGATTGATTGTGAATTCACTTAATCAAATGAATAACTTATCTTAATTATTGAGTTATAATTATTTTTTTTTCAAATAAACTCCATTTGTTAATTGGAAATGGAATTATCGATTCAATTTCTCTTTGAGTTAAAATTTCTCCCATTATGAAAATGGACTTCATTCAGGCAACAAGACACATTTTCCCTATTTTAAAGCTTTTCGCTTTAGTTCCATTTAATATTTCCGGTCCACCGGGACAACGTCACATCCAGAAAAACCGGAAATGTTTCATTTTCGGCAACATTCTCTTGGCTTCTCTTTTGTGTTTCTTACTCTGGCGGATATCATTGGAATCTAGGATTATAAATAAACTCGAAGACTTAGTGACTATTTTTGCCCTTATGTGGTTTACTTTTATTCTAACTTTTGGAGCAGTGGAAACACTGCGTAATCACCAAAGTCTTATCCAAATTTATCTCCATTTTATTCAAATTTCTGACTCCAATCCAAATAGTCGGAAATTTTTTATAATAATTTTTTATTTTTTCATTTGTAAAATTAGTTTCTTTATTATAAATTTAATAACTGAATATACGCGTGAATATTTTGCTATTAATTCTTTAGAAAGTTTTGTACTTGTACTTATTTATATACCAATTGAAATGTATCAATTTGCATTATATTTACATTTCCAATTGATTCTAATATCAGCTGTTTGTGTTTTAAAAATGTTAAACGAAAATTTATCAAATTTTCATTATCATTTTAATTTATTTCAAATAATTTTCGGTTTATTGGATAAGATTAATTCCATATATGTATTAAGTTGGTTGGCAATGATAGTTAATATTTTTGTTTGGCTGGTGTTATCCATTTTCACCATTATATTATCTATTATCAACTTTGAGAATAATATTATTCAGAATTTTTATTTTTTTATAAACATACTTTATTATTTTGTTCAACATTTGGGTTTAGTCTGTTTTTTGGTTGAACAACTCAAACAACAGGTACGAATGTTTATTTGTAAATACTTATGTTACAGTTAAAGCCAGGAATTGGTTAAACCTAGCTCTGCCCGGGTAAAGTCAACAATACACAATAAATGTGGGTAAACCTGGAAACATACTTCAGTTTCGTGCTTTGCCCGGATAATGCGCGGATTAGCCAATCACGCCTGGCTATAATGAGCTGATTATGGTCATGTTTAAATAATTAAATATTTAAGCCTTAAATAATGATTCTTAAATTATTTAACATAAAATTCATTACTCTTTAAATTTGTTTAAGTTGAAATGTCATTTAATGTGCAGCTATAGGTATATTTATATCGGGTACAAAAAAACGTAAATTAATTTGAATGTAAGGGTAAAAAATTCAAGCATAATTAAAAAGTATAATATATATATATATATCTTACGGATAAAGCCAGAAGTTGGATAAAGCTTGCTTTACCCGGATAATAGTCAAGATAAATCTACTCTGGGTAATGCTCGAAATTTTCATAATATTGGATACTAAAATGTGTAAATGTCATGTTTCTAAAAAGTAAAAATTGATAAAGCTAGCTGTACCCGGGTAAAACTATTAGGTTGTTTCAAAAGTTTTGTCCGTTTTAATTTCATGTGTTTTTGTAGCTCCATATCTCAATAAATATTTATTCTACTGTTTCGTGGTATATACTGATCGATAAAGAAATTTTAATTTTTTGGCTTTTTTCAGGTTATTACTATATGATGTCATTAAGCGATTTTCGGCCAATTTTTCTCTACGAATTTAAATTGAACCAAAGCTCTGCCGAAACAGCCCGAAAAATTAACCGGGCATTTGGCAATGATAGTGTTAATGAACGCACTGTTCGACGTTGGTTTGCGAAATTTCGTTCCGGAGATTTTAGTCTCGATGATGAGCCCCGAAGTGGTCGACCTAGAGTAATCCAGGACGAGGATTTGAGGACCCTGGTGGAGACTGACTCATCATAAACGGTGCGTGGGATGACGGAAGTCCTATGCGGTTTTTGGTGGTTTAAAACGTATTGGAAAGGTTCAAAAGCTCGAAAAGTGGTACCCACAATTTGAACGATCAACAGAAATCGTCACGTTTCGAGGTCGGTTCTTCTTTGCTTTTGCCCAACCAAAACGATCCTTTTTTGGATCGGATCGTCATGAGTGATGAAAAGTGGATCATCTACGACAACAGGAGACGTTCAGAACAGTGGTTGGACACTGATGAGCCACCCAGGCACTTCCCAAAGGCGAAAACCCACCAAAAAAGACTATGGTTACTGTATAGTGGTCAGCGGCTGGTGTGATTCACTATAACTTTCTGCAATCGGGATAAGCCACCACAGCAGAGTCCTATTGTGAGGAAATCGACGAAATTTACCTAAAATTGCGTCAGCAGCAGCCGGCACTGGTCAACAGAATAGGTCCGATCCTGCTCCAAGACAACGCCCGTCCGCACGTTTCACAAATCACCGTCCGAAAATTGAGCGTCGAAGTTCTGCCTCACCCACGATACTCCCCAGACCTCTCGCCAACCGACTACCATCTTTTCAAGCACTTCGATAACTTTCTCACCGGCAGAACCTTCTCCAATCAAGACCAGGCAAAAACGGCCTTCGTCGACTTCATCGAATCCCGAGCACCCAATTTTTACGCCGACGAAATTAATAGACTTGTGTTACGTTGGCAAAAGTGCACTGATTGAAATGGCACTTATTGCGATTAAATTGAATAAGTATTCACTGAGATATTACAGTTTAAAGTGGACTCATAAAAACGGACAAAACTTTTGAAACAACCTAATAGCTTTACCTAAATTCGGGCTCTACCCGCAATTTAATCTATGTTCTTAAATATTAATTAAATACCGTTGTTTTTAAAATTATTTCCTGAAAAAGTTAAAGATTATGATTTCAGATCCAGTATACTTGATTTTCTCAATATATATATTTCTGTTTTGTTCTAGAAAAACAGAACGGCTGCAATTGTTCACAAACTGTGGATGGAAATGAAAGATGAAGAAACTCGGCTGGAGGTAAAGTGAAAATAAAATTTTAATATTTTTTGCAATTTATCATTATAGGGTTCCGTTTAAAACTAAAACAAGACCTATTTAAATGTTTCCACTGTGTCTGTTTGTCCGTTTGTCAGAGCGTTTTAGCTTATAAACTAAATAAGAATCAAACTTATCACTAATGGTCGAAATACTCTAGCTAGAAAAAAAACTGTACACAAATCAGGTTAAAGTGGGCATGGCCACAAGTGCAGCTTCGTCCAATTGTTTTGAAATAAGGGGTACTTATGCCACGCAAACTTTAATTTGATTAGCGGACATTCTCCTTTAGCTAGAGTTTCTCTAGTAGTGTATTTGGACCCTAAGAGACCGGATTTCTAACTAATATGCATTTACTTATTATTAAAAGGATTAGAATATTTTTATTTATAATGAGGACGAATTAGAAAAAAAGAAATAATTTGACATTAAGTTTTATTTACTTTTTTTATTTTTTAAGCTTATTTTGAATAATTCATCAATATATATAGAGAGAGAACTTGACGTATATTTATTAAATCACTGATCAAAGCACAGCCCAAACCGCTGGACCTAGAACGATCAAATTTGAAGTGATTATTCATTCTACGATTTAAGGGCGAACTAAGAAGGGATTTTTTGAAATTCGAAACATAAAGAGAGGAAAAGGCCTTATAATGTGTTTTCAGATATTTTCAAGATCTGAAAAACGTGGGTTTTTTTTACTTCTTTTTTTCGAAATATCTCAAAAACATCTGAAACTATTTTGATTAAAAAAATTGAGGGAAACCATGGCATTTCGGCCTACAAAAAAGCTCTAATAAGTGAACATTGAAAAAATTATATTTTTCGAGATAATAATTGTTTTGTCAAAATGTCTGTTAGTCTGGTTGTTATTCTGTTATCTGTGCGTTACCAAATTTTTGTGGTCGAGCTAGCTCAAAAACTAGTGTGAATATCAAAACCAAATTTCACACGTAGTTTTGGTCCATTGAGATTAAGAGCTCCTTAGATTTTGGTGAATATCGACCCAAAATTAAGGGGGGGGGGGGGTTAAAAATTATAAACATAGGCCATTTGAGCAAACCCAACCAAATTTTGTATACATAATCAGTGAACTTCCACAAGACTAAAAATGCAAAAACTAACCGGCCAAAACGGGGGGGGGGGGGTCAAAAAATTAAAAGCTTGGCCCTTGTACAAAACTCAACCAAATTGTGTATACATAATCCATGGGCCCCCAGAAGTCTAAAAATACAAAAACCAACTGCCCGAAATGGAGGGGGGAGGGTCAAAAAATGATAATCTAGGCCATTTACCAAACTCAACCAAATTATGTATATATAATTGGTGGGATATAAAAAAATGCAAAAACTAACCGTCCAAAATGAGGGGGTAGGGTCAAAAAATTAAAAATAGGCCCTTGTACCAAACTCAACCAAATTTTGTATACATAATCAGTGAGGCCCCAGAAGACTAAAAATGTAAAAAACAACCACTTAAAATGGTGGGGGGGCGGGTGTAGATCAAAAAATTAATAAACTAGACTCTTGTACCAAACTCAACCAAATTTTGTATACATAATCCATGGGTCCACAGAAGTCTAAAAGTGCAAAAACTAACCACGCAAAATGAGGGGGGAGGGGGGTTGTATTCTAAGAAATGAAAATATAGGTCTATGAACCAAATTCCACCAAATTTTGTATACATAATCAGTGGGCCCCAGAAAACTAAAATTGCAAAATCTAATCGCCCAAAATGGGGATGGGGGATAAAATTCTTGGCTCTTGTACCAAACTCAATCAAGTGTTGTATACATAAACAGTGGGGCCCCAGAAGTCTAAAAATGCAAAAACTAACCCCCTCCCCAATATGATTATAAATAATTTTATTAAATATTAAATATAAGTGAGGGGCCAGGTTGTATGGTAAAATCAAGTAGATGGACACATCAGAACGTGTCAGTTTATTTTAAGTTTTAGCATTCAATTTTGGTACTTAAGTTGTTAAAATATCTCGAAAGATTAATAATTAAACTCTTGATATAAATAATAAAAAAATCACAACTATAAAAAATTGCTTAAACAATTATTTTTGTTGTTGTTTGCAGCTCTACATCTTCTCATTGCAGTTAATTCATCGAAAGGTCGAAATCAGCGCCTGCGGTTTCTTCACTGTCGATGCTACCTTAATTTTTTCGGTAAATTTAAATTAAAAAATATAATTTAAAAAATGTGTAGTCTCATCCACATAAGTTCATGGAGAAAGTGAAAATTTAATTTTAAAACCCACTTATAATAGCTCATGACAAATAAAAATTATTAAAATTCGGAAATTTAAATTATCATTTTAAAACCCACTAAAATAGACAAATACAATAAATTACAATTAGGAAATATAAATTATTATTTGTCTCTTATTTCCCCTCTATTAGGTTATTTCCCCTTATTTGTAACCAAAAAATTCAAACAGATACATCGCTAAAGTTTCAATTCAAAAAAAACATTTTTTATTATTGAGTTATTTTTTCGTCAATCCGCCAAAAAATATTATGATAAAAAAACATGTCGATCTATCTTTATTAGTTACGAGCACTACCTGGCGTGCCGTAGGCCCTGGCGGGCAGCGTCTCGAGATGTGATTATTAGCTGTCCGTAATTATATGTTTTGAAAAAAATATTTTTTTGAATAATGAATATTGATAAAAGAAAGATGAAAAAATATCATTAAATGCTTTATAAATACTTTATTAGAGCATGCAACCATTTCTCTCGAAGTTCCCGATCGGTTGGAAACCTATTTCTTTTTTAATAATACATTTCAATATTTAAATTTATCTAAAAAGTGTCTCTAAATTAATTATATATAATAATTTTAAAATTAATTTATCTACTAAAATTTCAAATGACCTGCGCAGTAATAAATTAAGAATTAATCTCATTATCACATTAAATCATATCTCATTAAAACTTATATTATAAATTAAATATATATAAAACAATATTTTTTAATTTTAAAAAGAACTTTGTCTAAAAAATTTATAAGAATTTATATTTTTCTTAAATTCAAAAAAAAAAATAATTAATTTTCGCGGTATGAATTATTTTCAAAAAATTAAATAAATATTAATATATAATATATTTAAAATTAATAAATTTGTCTACTAAAATTTCAAATGAGACACGTCGTAAATCTAATATTCTAAGCTATATAGAGGAATATATTAATATATAGAGATATTATAGATATATAATATAGAGAATTAGAGATGTTTTATTTGTAAAATTTGACAATATAACAACTGCCATTGAATATTAGTTGCTTTTTCTCCCACATGTTCCTTGCTGCACCACGGGTACTGTCCGACAATGGCTTTTATATATATAGATAAGTACCTGGAGCCACCGAGCGATGCACGGTAACCCCCCCCCCCTCCCGAAACCACACACCTCGCCCCCACCAATACACCCCCACTCCGCCCCACCCCGCACCCAGTTTTTGCATTTCTAGCTTTCTAGTGGTCCACATATTATTTGTATATTTGTTTACTCGTACACCAATTTGCCCACATTCGTTCATATTAATAAACATTATGAAAAAATAAATACGAAAATAATAATAAAAAATAATCGTTTAGGATTTGAAATAAAAACATAAAATCAAATAAGATTTGTTTCCAAATTATATATAAAAAAAAAACCACTTCAACCACTTTATTTGTAAACACACATGTTTTGTTATGAATCCACCTGTAATGTTATGATTTAGACACCTGTTAATTAAAAACAAACAAAAAATTCCTAATTTTAATATAATATAATAATATTTGCTATAAGGTATTAGTGGGTTTAAAAATTAAAAAAACCAATTAAAAATAAAGATAATTGAAAAAAATGTAAGCAAACTTTTTTATTGATATTTTCATCTATCAATAATTACTTTAATTAATAAAAGAACAATTAAGATGAAATTTGTTGAGGTCCAGACCTAGCCAGATCACTTTCTCTTCCTCAAAACTTGTTAATAGAATTTGTTTCATCAAAATCGGTAGGGCCGTTTTTGACAAAAATCACCTGCATTTGATTCGGGATTGAATCAAATATAGGAAACATACGATTAATTAATAGCAAGCACCTAACATACGTGCTAACAGAAAGGGCGCTGTGGACTGGGAGATTGAATATATAACATCTCAGATTTCAAATTCATTTGGTGATCCATTCAAGTGTTATGCGGAATAAACGCAAAATGACGTTGGATTATAGCTAAATGGATCACTTTTTCATTCTCTCTTGGTCCAGACTTAAGACTCAGCAGACTCCAATAGCTTCAACCAGCAGTAGTCTCGCGATATATATCTTGTTTAAAATGCGCGATCAAAACAATTCTCGTTAATATGTTAATTATTCTTTGTTATATTAATGAGAAAATTATAAATTTATTTAACTTCAATATTTCAAGTTAGAAATATATAAGTTCAGATATTATTTTCACTTGATATTTAATAAAGTTTAGGGAAAGCGGTGTTGGTTTATAGTGAAACATATTAAACACAGGAATTATTTAACGGGTTATAGTGGTATTTCACAAAGACACTTAATATTTGACAAAAATCACCTGCATTTGATTCGCGATTGAATCTTGAAATATAGGAAACATACGTTTATCTAAAATATATTATTTTTGTATTTTTCTAGATATTCTCTGCTGGATTAACATACATTGTAATTCTGATTCAATTCGAGTTGATCTCAATTTCAAATCCGAACCAGAATTCAAATGGGACAAACTTTAGTAAATCTCTATAAAAAGGCTAAAGAGATGATAATAATAAATAGAGACCGTGTCAAAATGTTTAACGGACTTCTTCTATCAAAATGAATGAATGACAAGCAAACAAATATTGATACTAAAACATCAATCAATTATTTCAGAATTCCTCAAAATGTGACAAAATAAACCAGGTTATCGGCAAGTAGGTATATATCAAAAATATACATTTCAAATAATTAATTTATAAATTATTTAAAGAATTAATTAATTTATATATTTTTTGCAGACTCAGCATTGTTGTAAATAAAATTATTATTAATTAATAAAAATAATCATAAATTATAATTTCTGTAAATAATATGATATTTATTTTTGTAAAAGCGAATTAATTAATTAATATACTTATAAATTATTATTTGTGTAAATAATATGATATT
This sequence comes from Forficula auricularia, assembly GCA_024734495.1. Lineage (NCBI taxonomy): Eukaryota > Metazoa > Arthropoda > Insecta > Dermaptera > Forficulidae > Forficula > Forficula auricularia. Next base: position 8,880,170 of record JALMQS010000127.1, read on the forward strand.
TATTTTTGTAAAAGCGAATTAATTAATTAATATACTTATAAATTATTATTTGTGTAAATAATATCATATTTATTTTTGTAAAAGCTAATTAATTAATTAAAATACTTATAAATTATTATTTGTTTAAATAATATCATATTTATTTTTTGTAAAAGCGAATTAATTAAGTAATATACTTATAAATTATTATTTGTTTAAATAATATCATATTTATTTTTGTAAAAGCGAATTAATTAATAAAAATACCTATAAATTATTATTTGTTTGAATAATATCATATTTATTTTTGTAAAAGCGAATTAATTAAGTAATATACTTAAAAATTATTATTTCTGTAAATAATATCATATTTATTTTTGTAAAAGCGAATTAATTAATTAAAATACTTATAAATTATTATTTCTGTAAATAATATCATATTTATTTTTGTAAAAGCGAATTAATTAATTAATATACTTATAAATTATAATTTCTGTAAATAATATCATATTTAAAAGCGAATTAATTGATCATTATAATAATAAATCATAATTTGTGTAAAAATGTAATTTATTTATTTTTGTAGAAACTAATTAGCTAATTAATCATTTATAATAAAATAAAGGCCATATTCCGATATAGGTGATAATATAATACGCTCTCTCGTAAGTAATGTTTTTCTAGATATTCCAATAAAAATATACATTTCACACCCTCTATAAAATATACTCTTTAAAATGAGTTTAGTTTTTTGAAAATTAATAAAAAAATTTCCCTTGAAATTCTCAATCTAGTTAATAAGGGTCTCCCCTTTTCATCATCTACCCTTCGAAGAGAGGTTTTACAAAGTAATTTTTGTAGAGGTATTCCAACAAAAATATACATTTCAAACTCTCTATAAAAATTATTTTCTATTGAATTTCTCAAAAAAGTTTATAAGGGTACCCTCTTTGTATCATGTACCCTTCTAAGAGGCGGTTCAAAAACTAATTTTTTCCCAGATATTCAAACGAAAATATATATTTCAAACACTCTATAAAATATACTATTTAAAAAAAGTTTACTTTTTGAAAATTAATATTTTTTTTTCTTACCTTGAATTTCTCAAAAAAGTTGATTAATAATTTTATTTTCTTAAAAATTTTTAAATGTGTATCCGGCACCTAGGACCAAAAAGAAGTGTACTTTCCTATCACGCCAAAAAAATTTCAGACTTTTTAGTAACAAAAAAATCAGACTACTCTAACTGTTTTCAATTCTCTACTGATCCCGAAAATTGTAAAATTTCTATAATTTTGGTATTTCAAATTTTTTGTCAAAAAGAACCCAAAATTAAGGGGGTGTAGGGGGGAGGGGTTAAAAATTAAAAATCTAGGCTATTTGAGCAAACTCAACCACATTTTGTATACATAATCAGTGGGACCAAAGAAGTGTAAAAATGCAAAAACTAACCGCCCAAAATGGGGAGGGGGGTCAAAAAATGAAAATCTTGTCCATTTACCAAACTCAACCAAATTTTGTATACATAATCAGTGAGACCCCAGAAGTCTAAAAATGCAAAAAACTAACCGCCCAAAATGGGGGGGGGGGGTCAAAAAATGAAAATCTTGCCCATTTACCAAACTCAACCAAATTTTGTATACATAATCAGAGGGACCCCAGAAGTATAAAAATGCAAAAACTACCCCCCCCCCCTACATGATTATAAGTAATTTTAGGTGCCAGGTTATATGGTGAAGTCAAGTGTATGGCCACATCAGAACACGTCAGCTTATTTCAATTCTCTAGGACCGTCAGATCGCAAATATACCTATTAACGTACTAACAGACATTTTGTCAAAATAGTTATATATTATCTCGAAAAATATAATTTTTTCAATGTTCACTTATTAAGGCTTTTTTATAAAACGAAATGCCATGGTTTCGCTAAATTTTTTTAATCAAAATAATTTCAGCCATTTTTCGAGATATTGCCTACGTTAAAAAATGCAAAAAAAAACAACACTTTTTTCATGCACGATTACAATATTTGACCATATCCTGTATGATAAAGTAAAAAAGTTTAAAAAAAAAGGTCATTATGTGCTATGACTTTTCTTTCTTAAATTATCGTAAGTATCTGAATCCTCGCGGGGATATCTAGTAATAAATTCCCATTTGGATCGTAAATTAAAAGGTTCAATTGATAAAAGTACAAAAATTCAGATCAATTTTTTAATGAGTACACACTTTTATTATTTTAATCATGATAAAATATTTTTTAACATTGTTTTAATATTATAAACTTATATAGTAGTATACGAATATATTATATTTTATTATATTATTAAAAAAAAAAATGATTCGATCAACATAGATAATAAAGAAATTTCTTGAAATAAAGGTGCATATTTGAGCATTTTATACAATCCTTCATTTTTTATGGAATATGGATGAGGATTAGCTAAATGGGAGAGGCGAGGGGCATGACTATTTTTTCGTTTAATTAATTTTTCGTAAAAAACAAAAAATAAATAACTCATGAGTCTGTTAAACAAAATACTCAATATAATAATATTACCTATACACATACACACACACCTTTTGGGTAATAAACAAACGACACTATTGTAAATAGAATATATTATAATAATTTAAAAAAATATGAAAATATTCAAAAATTTACAAATTTTGAGCTTTAATTAATTATTTATTATTTATTCAATTAATTAATTAATTTTTTTTTATTTTTTGAAAATTTAATTTATTTTTAATTATTTTTCTATTTCAAAATATCATATATATGTATATAATATATCAATCAGTCAATTGGTTGGTGAAATTTGTCTGTCACTCTCCTTTCTAAATTCAAGAAAGCCCAAAAATTAATTAAAGCAACGTTTTCAGGTTACATATTATTTCGATTATACACAGGTTTGCGATTAAAAAGTTGTTTAAACAATTTTTTGTGATTCTTGTAGATTTTTGGTCTGTAGAATATGAAAATAAATTTATTTCTCGTGTATCACATCACATTTTTTTTTAATTTTAGGGATTTTAAAAATGAAAAAAGGCTATAATTAAATATTTCTCTAATCCGACTTGTAGAAAATACTACTGTGTTTTTTTTTATAATTTTTTTTTAAATGCTATTTATTATCTAATATGTAGCCCATTGAAGAATAAAAAAAAAAATTAAATAACAAAATATTAATTTTAGGGCTTTGAAAAATGTAAAACTAGAATAAGTAGAGATTTCTCTATTTTGGCATATAGAAATATTACTACTATGTGCTTTTTTTGTCGTTAAATATCAAAATCTTAGTTTTTGAATAAATTATGGGGGTTTGAAAAAAAAATGAGAAAAAAAAATAAAAAATTTCCACTTGTACCAAAAAATTGTGATGTGATTATTTTTTAGATACTAGTTTTTTTAATTATATTATAAAAATGAGAATATTACACATTTATAATACCAGAGAACATTGCAAAAGGAGAATTTCACAGACCTGTATGTTATTAATTCGAATAAATTGGATAATACATTCCAATATGGATCGTTATTTTAAAAATAATAAGTTTCTTAAATCGAAAATAATTAATATAAGATTTTCCTTATCAAATTTTGGCGTCAAGGAATGTGTGTACTGAATTTCAGCTTTCTAGCTATTCGGAAAGTATACAAAAACCCATCAGACACACTGGGATTTTATATTTTTTATATTTTTTTTTTTTTTTATCTTTAGTCATTTTTTAAAGGATTTAGATGAGGGATTAATTATTAACTCCATATATTTTCCCAATCCATATTTTGATAAATAAGAACATTTCCATTTTATATGTTACTCCGTTTTATCGTTAAATACAATACAATCGGAGAACTTTTAATAATCTTACAAATTACATAGAAATACATTGTAAGGGGAATGTGACTCGCAAGGTATTCAGATATCACCAAAATAAAAATTATGTAAAAAACAAAAATTATTTTTAGTTTCTATATTCAATAGGTACTAAAAATAAAAACAAAAATTTATTTTTACTTATTTTTTTTCTTTATCTTGGTTCTTTACATAAATTGAAATTTTGAAATATTTTTTATTTATCAGTCTTATTGAATTTCTTTTACTTTAAATTCAGTCTCTTTTTTTTACTTTTATGTATGAAATATATTTATTAAAATAAAATTAAAATAAAACTAAAACTAACAAAATGTAAAAAAAAAAAAATATTAATCCCATTTTTAACATACATGAGAACATTAGTATTATTTTTTTTTAGTAATTATTATGTTTAGAGATAGCTTATGATTTCTAAATATAATACAGGGTGAACTAAATTAAAAAGCAACCATCTATTTTTGGACAATGATAATTTTTTTTTAGCAAATTGTCATAATATCAAAAAATTATCAAATTTAGACACTAATATGTCTACGTATATATAAGTATATAGATTGTGCGTTAATTATAAATTTCATTTTTTTTTTTTTTTTTTTTTTTATTATATTTTTTTCCTATTTATTAACCTTTTTTTAACCGGACTATTTCTGATCATGAGAAGAATTATATTTTATTATTATTTATTCTAGTATAGGGTTTCTCCAAAATTTTCAGTCTAAAAACTTGTTAAACAGTGTATATTTTGTAAATAAGTATTAGTTTCGTTTTACTGTCTAATGATCTTCTCGAGTAAATGAACATTATTCATAAAAACGTAATAAAACGGTAAAATATGAAATTTTCGTACTTATTTATTATTATAAAAATCGAAAAAATTAGATATTTGAATTATAATTGTTCATATATATATTTGAATAAATTTTAAATAAAAATGCTATATTATAATAATTAAAAATTAATTAGAAATTAGATATTTAATTAAAATGAATTAAATATATAATTTTTTAATTAAAAATGTTATATTATAATAATTAAAAATTAATTAGCAATTTGATATTTTAATTAAAATATATTAAATATATAATAATTTTCAAATAATATTGAATTTCATAAATATATTAATTATTATTTAATCAATATATTTACAACATATTCGAATTTTTCGATATAGATAAATAAATAATTAATTTTATTTAATTATTTTTTTATTTTATTCATATGCGAAATAATTATGAATAAGAAACACCACTATACCTATCCATTTTTATTTTATTTTACGAATATGGACCACAGTTAGATAATTGTTATTGTATACTTTTGTTTGATAATTTTTACTTGTATATTTATGATGATCTTTTAAATTGATTAAATTTTTCTTTTATGAAATATAGATCTATAGATGGTTGCTTTATCAACACCCTGTAAGTATTTATCAAAACATTTATTCATTTGAAAAAAAAAATCATATATACCTATACCTAAACATATATGTACGGTATATTTTATAATAAAATGTTATTATTATTATTTATTTTTAAGATAGAATTGTAAATATGTATATATTATAATAAGTGGAGGTAAGTAATGATTACAATTACATTTTTTTTGTATTGCTTACATTTATGAAGATTATATAATTATTTGTATATTGTTTTGTTTTTCTATATAATATATATATTTTAATTTCTTGACATTAATAAAATATTATTAGTTTGTATATTTTACAACATTTCGATTTTTTTTTTGTTTGTTAATTTGTACTGGTTGTGCCAAGGACAGAAAAATAAATTTGAAATTTATATATAGTCACATCAGAGAAGGAGAATTCCTGGATGTAAAAGGGATTTCGTATTTCTTTCAATTAAATGGAATTAAATTGGAAAAAGTGTTTTTTATTTTTATTTTGTTTGTCAACATTTCGGTTTCTATCTTTTTCACGGACTCAAAATATCTTTTAGATATTCATTAATATCTTATAAAGTCATTAGAGAATATAAAATGGATTGATATTCAAAATGTTTCGTAGTTTTTTTATGCTACTTTCAAGAATTTTTACAAATTGTTTAAATAAAGAAGAGCAGAAACTGATAAAGGGCTGTTAAGGAGTATAAAAGGCGACTGGAGTGTCAAAATAAAAATTATAATATAACAATTATTTTAAAATTTTTTAAGACATATTTTATAATACCTTACTCGATGGCGAATATGTTTTAGAAGGGTTTATTCGCTTATTTGTAGAAATCAGCTTCTAATTACATGCCAAATTACAAAGATTTACTAGTTTACAAATTCTAGACCTTAAAGGTTCCGTTTAACTTGTTTTTATAGCCTTTTTGGTACAAAACCCTTAAACAAAATCTGGGCCTTGAAGAATTATTATACAATCAAAAATTTATATACCGAAATCGAAATGTCGTTTATATATGATCGAAACGTAGCCCTGGAATTATTGATTTCCACAAAAATGGCCTACGAAATTTGTTCTACAGCCACAAACTATTTACTTTTTTGTATAGTATATATTAAGTATTATCAAATTTGATAATAATTTTTCTATGTATTTGTTAACTGACATAGAAATGTCGTTTAGTTATATAATTATTATTTACTAAAAAACTTCAGCGTGTAGAATATACTTATTTCAGACGATGAATCATTAAATTCTAATAGACAAAAGTATAATTTAAAAAATACTTCTATTTTTTTTTCACATCAAAATAGAAAATTCTCATTATATAAATATTTTATATAACTATATATTATATAGAAAAATAAAAAGTACTAATTAAAATCATAAAAATAGCATCTAAAATAAAATATTATTTTTGTTGTTTGAAACAAATTTATAGTGTTTTCTATTGAGTGAGATAACTCTAATTCACTCTGAAAGAGAGCGTATGACGTCATTTTGTAACGCTACTTATTATTCTACTTAGTGCGCACATTGAAAGTTTATTTTATTTAATAAATCTCAAAAAAAAACACGCTATTTTTGTAGAATAAGTAACAAAGTTGAAACAAAACAATACACAAAAATATCTATCCCTTAACCACATAATTATAATATTATGATTATTCGTATATATATTTTATTAATTTATCAGACTGTTAAGGATTATAAAAATAATAATAGATCGATACAAAAGATTATATATTTAAAAAAAATTCAGTCTATAATAATGTGAGACTGAATAATAATTATATTATTAATAATATTAAAAAAAAGGGGAATATTAGAAGGGAAATGTGTAAGGATAAAAATATTGTACTTTTTTCACTGACTAGACGTAGATGTGTTTGAAAATTTATTTTTTGTTGTTGTTGTTGTTGTTATCGATGAAATATTGGTTCGTATCTAACTATTCTATCAAAGGGCATTTCAGTAGCTGATTAGCTCGATAATCAATATAGCCGCTACACGACATAGCATTGCTTTCAAAATAATTATAGTTTAAAAAACTAAAAAATAAACGCTTTTATCAGTAATTATATTAAGTAGTATATTGGATTTTTTCCATTGATTTAGAATAATTTTTGTTTTTAAGATGTTATTAAATACTACTCTTAAAGGATAGCAGAAGGACTTTACTAACATTTATTATTCCATTTTCCATTCGAATTTTCAAATTTAGCTCAAATTAATTAATTTTTTCAGCTCGATTGTTTTATATTATTGTATTGTCACCTGAATTACATAAAACACTCAAAGTTTCAAATCGATATGACAATTAGAAGTAGGATAAAATCGACTTTCTAGATTTGCTTACATACAATTGAAGCTAAAATAAAGCGTTTAATAAGTTCATTAGAATTAGATTATGCCTTTTTTTTACCTAAGATAATTTTAGGTTTTTTAAATGTATTAAGTATATATTGTAGTGGGTATTTTGTTTAACATCAAATTTTCTTCTTTTTTTTGGAGAAACCAACGTTATATTGTCAAGTAAAAGAAAAAAACACTAATCTAAATTTAAATAACTTATTTTATAATAATTTAAACTATAAAATTGAAAATAAAAAAGTCAATGACAGCCATACTAAGCTTATGGGACAATATTGATCTATATCGTGCAGTAGCCATTTGGATTTTAAAGTGATAGATTACTGAAATAGTCTATTAAAGTGTCTCCTCAACCAACATATATAATTAGGATGTTAAGGTGACTGTTTAGGTGCTGTCACCTGCATTGAGCATGTACGGATCCCCCATTAGACAAATATTACAATTACAGTCTCGCTATATAAGCTTCATATTATCAGTTCTATTTAGTGATATTATGTATATATATATATGTATATATATAATAAAATACAAATTATTCTAACATATTCAGCCTTAAAACCCATCGTAGCATGACATTATTAAAAAAAAAAACTTCTGGCACTTATAATCGATTGTTTTGTTTAAAATGTTAATCGATATTTTTATCAGTATAAAAGATAAATCGATTATTAATTGAAGGGTAAAATAATATACATTATTTTCAGCATACCTTCCTTGTTTAGGGGATGTTATTAAGATTATTTCTTGGAATTTTTCAGAATTATTAACTTTTATTTGTCGCAAATTTATTTAATTAATTAAATATTTTATTATTTCTTTTTAGATATTAAAGAATTATTAAATTATAATAATAAATAATTATCTAATTATTTAATTCATATTTTATGCGATATAATTGAGTTTTTTCTTCAATTTTTATATTTTAATCTTTATTATAATTCGCAATTTTGCTCTTTTCACGCATATACATATATTTGCATGACATTATTAAAAAAAAAATATTTCTGGTCTTTTTAATCGATTGTTTTGATTAATTTGGTCAAGTTATTAATCTTAAGTTATTAATCGATAATATAATTAATCGATTATTATCGATTGAAAGGTGAAAGGATATAAATTATTATCATACCCTCCTTGTTTAGGGGATGTTGTTAAAATTATTTTAAGAATTTTGCAGAATTCTTAACTTTTATGTGTCGTAAATTTATTTAATTCATATTTTATACCACATAATTAAGGTTTAATTTAAGCTTTATTATAATTCGCAACTTATGCTCTTTTTCACGAATATATATTAGCATGACATTATTTAAAAAAATAATTAAATTTTATTTCTGCACTTGTGATCGATTATTTTTGATTAAAATGGTCAAGTTATTATATTCGATATTATAATCAGTATAAGAGATTAATCGATTTTATTGATTCAAGGATGAAAGGATATAAATTATTTTCATTATATCTTCCTTTCTTGTTTTTGTTTTAGGGGATGTTATTATGATTATTTCCCGATTATTTTTTTTCAGAATTCTTAACTTTTATATGTCGCAAATTTCAATTAATTGATATTTTATACGGCATAATTGAGTCTTTATTTCATAATTATATTTTAATCTTTATTATAATTCGAATTTTCGCTCCTTTTCACGCATATCTAGATACCTAATCATTTCAGAATATTTTCGAACAATTTGTAATACAATAATAATAATAATAATATGCTAATATTGAAGATCTCGGTTGCGATACATTCCACAACAATTCGTTCTTCTCATATATATAAATATACCATAAACCATAATATATGAGGCCAATTAAAATTAATTTTATTTTTTTTATTGTCTCAAAATTATATATTTTGAATTAATGTCTGATTTAAAAACTATCGAGATATTAAAAGGTCTTTATCCAATCAATCTGATGCTCTCTTGAGAAAAAGAATGTGTGGAAATACATACGATTTGTACGTAGAAATAAGCAGGTGTGTTTCGGACCAAAAAATTGGACCCGGAATTCGAAATAAAGAGGTGTAGGGTCGTTTCAAAAAATAAAATACTTTATTAATTAAACCCTCTCTAATATGATAGAAAGCTAATATTTTGAATTCGTTGTAATCATACAGTTTTTAACAACCCAAAGAAACCAATTAACCATTATAAAATCAGCAAGTAGAGCCATATTTCTGCAATCTAGAGACTTATATAGGGGCGTAATTAACATAACTATAGCAGGATGTCCAAAAGACCCAAAGATCAAGACAGGATTTCATTTATTTAAACATTTTTCAACTTTATAGTGAATCTTTTTGTACTAGAGCAGGGGTGGCCATTAACCTTAACTTTGGGAGCCGCAAATTTATCAAACTGTTTCAAAGCGAGAAACATTGTTTGGAGATAAATTAATGTTTTATTAAAAAAAAGACACCTTTTTTTTATTTTATAAAATATAAATGAAGTAACATATATTTTTTGCCTTTACTTACTTATAACATTACAAATTACAAATTAATTTAATTTTTGTATTATTATTTTTTTTTAATTTACTATTATATAGCATAAAGATCTAACACATTTTGAAGAGATAATAAAAAATGAAAAAATTTTAACTAGAAAAACTAAATATATTTTTGAAAATAAATAATGATTTTTTTAAATTTTACAAACATTATCAGATTAAAAAAGGAGGGGGAGTCAAAAATTCTAGCCCTTTTTGCCTGTCTCAATCGTTTTTGTATACATATTCTGTATCCACAGAAGACTAGAAATGCAAACTAACCAAATTTTGTACAGTTAGTTTGGTTGAAAGTGTTAGAATTTTCTATTTTCGACCCCCCCCCCCCATTTTGGGTGGTTAGTTTTTGCATTTCTATTCCTCTGGGGGTCCACAGAATATGTATAAAATTTGGTTGATTTTGGTCGAAAGGGCTAGAATTTTCTATTTTTGACCCTCCCCTTTGTCTGATAATGTTTAAAATACATTTAAAAAAATTATTTTATGTTCTTTTCAAAAATATATTCAGTTTTTTTCTAGTTAAATTTTTTCATTTTTTTTATACCTCTTCAAAATATGGTAGATCTTTATGCCCCACCCTGTAATTTTTAAAATCAGTATTATTCAAGAGGGTTCAAGAGCCGCACGAGATTGACTGAAGAGCCGCATGCGGCTCGCGAGCCACGTTGTGGCCACCTCTGTACTAGAGTATATTTATTAGTCATATTGGAATTTGTTTTTATTTTTAAAGAGACGAAGAGGGTCCATTTTTTTTTTTTTAAATCAAGACTAAATTTAAAAAAGGGAGGTCAAGGAAATCTTGGAATCCAAAAGTTTTCAATAAAATTTTAATTAAAATCATAGTTTATGTAAAAAAAAAATACGTTTTATTTTTGTATTTAAATAAATAAAAAAACAAAACTTGTATATAAAAAATAAATAAATAAACAGTCTGTGTGATCACCAATTAATTTATTATTTTGTATCTAGCAAGAGTTGGATCTCACTGATATAGAAAAAGAAATCAGCTTTTTAGATATTTAATAATAAAAATTGCGTAAAATTGCGAGGTAGGTTTCACAAAAAAGTCAATAAAACAAAAATGAGTTTTAAATTCGATAGGTATATTTATTATTATTATTATTTGTAAAAAAATTTCCAATTTATATTCAGTTTTCTCTGACTCCTGAAGATGGCCTCTGACACCCGAAATATATCGAATTCAAAACTCATTTTTGTTTTATTGCCTTTTTTTGTGAAACCTCTACCTCGCAAATTTTACGCAATTTTTATTATTATATAAAAATGTTTCACAAAGAACCCCTCCCTACCTCTCTCCTTAAAAGTTATTTTAGATATTTTATTAAAAAATTATTTTTCTATATTGTCCACCCCCTATTTGAATAGTATTATTAATTATTATTTTTAAAATGGCTGCTTATTAAAAAAAAAAATACTTTTTTGCAGATAATTTTATAATATAGAAATTTCTAAGAAACTTTTTTTTAATCAACGGCCAATAAATATAAAGATATTTATCAAAAACCAATGTACCTTAATTGAGATTTATTACAAAAACCATTCTGTATATTATGATATTTAGTTGAACTTTTATTATTTAAAATTACCAATTTTTTTATGTCCTTCTGGAATATTCTAGAAGTAGGTGTACTTTATTTTTCTAAATATTGAATTAACGTCTTTTTTTTAAGTAGATAGATATATAAGCCAAGATTAGTAGAGAGAACAGGTTGTCTGATAATAATATGGTGGTTTTCCACTTTTTCAAAGAGCCTAGTCCCAAGTAACACACAATATCCCCAGAATATTCTAAGAAGTTATTTAAAGGACATATATATTCCAATTATCTCCAGAAGATCCACAGAATATTTGTATGGGATTTAATCTTCTGAGAATATTCTTTTCCGAATATTCCAAGAATGCGGAACTAGGAATATTCCGGGAAAGGGAATTTAATGTCCTACACGAATATTTTAGTTCTAAGAAAATTCCCAGAATATCTACAAAGATTGAAAGATTATTCACAGGATATTCCATGTCCAGAGAAGATATTATCAGAATATTTATAGAATATTCTTGAGCTTCCTGGGGTAGGTAAGATTTATTATAATGTAATTCAATATTAATTATTATTGCAAATTATCGTCCTTAATAATACTTAATTAGACAGATTATTAGGAACACGGACTGTGTTTAATGAGAAAACGCTTCTTAATTAGTCAAGACGTTTTGTCAATTTATCCAGACGTCATCAGGCTCGCGATAATCATACTTTTTTATATGCATATCGAGTCGCTTAGATTGATAAAATCACGTCTTTTTTTAAAAGGTAGCTTAGAAAATAGTTTAATGACACATATTTATAATATTAACTAATTTGTAGTTATCTTTTAAAAGAGACACGAGGTTTTATCAATCTAAACGACATCATATGGTTATTAAAATTTAAATAAATTAAAAACGCTATAAAGAGTATGATTATCTCGAGCCTGAGAAAGTCTGAATAAATTGCCAAAACGTCGTCGCTTGACTAATTGAAAAAGCGTTTTCTCATTAAAAACCCTAAAATAACCTGCTTAATTAAATATTAATTAATTTTCAATATACCTTCCTTGTTTCTTCTTCTTCGAGTGCCATACCCGAAACGGGTGTCGGCGCCTCTCCACATATACCTTTGCTGAGTGTGTTTAGTTGTTTTACACAGATATACGGGACCTACTTTTTAACGCCGGTTACGAACGGTTAATTTGGAGAGGTGACTAGGCAATTATACTCTTGGTAGGTTGCCATTACTTTCCAAGAGGAGGTGACTGCAAATATCTATCTGCCGAGACTCGGTCTCGAACCAGCGATCTTCGAGTCAGCGACCCGACACTCCAACCACTGACCCACAGTCACCTCTTCCTTGTTTAGGGGACGTTAATTATTACTCTATTAAGATTATTTTCCTATTATACAACAAATAATACAATATTATAATGAATTGATGTGTGATTTAAATTAAAAATTTACATTTTAATTAATATAATCACAAAAAACTAGACGTTTAATTATAATATCACTGGGACAATAACGTTTTCAAAATATAATAGTTAAAAATTTAAAATATTGATTATATTATAACAAAACGTCATTAAGCAACCGAGAAAGGCTCTAAAATAACGTGAGAGCTTTTGTTACTTGCTTCTCTTTGGTCAATATGAATAAAAAAATCGAAATTTTAAGAAAATAAATGTTGAAAAGAAATATAATTTTACTTATTATTTTGAATCATTTTTTTTTTTTTTTTTGTAGACTGAAAATGGCTAATAGTTTTGGCCGAAACCTGTAGCTTGGATATTGCGGTTATCTTGGGTAAGAAAATGAGGACTTTTTCAACTAAGAAGAATTTTTTATTTTGAGGATATCACACCAGTCTCTTTTGGGTTGTACCATAAATACCTCATTTCATTAATTTCTCATATTATATCATTTATTATTTCAAGCAGCATTAGCATTTAAAAAAATAATTAAATCTGATCAATTATTTTTGATTAAAATGGTGAAGTTATTATATTCGATTTTATAATGAGTATAAGAGATTAATCGATTTAATTGATCGAAGGATGAAAGGATATAAATTATTTTCATTATATCTTCATTTCTTGTTTTAGGGGATATTCTTCTTCTTTAAGTACCATATCAGGTCTCCCTGACGTTTTGGCTCCTCTCCACATATACCTGTGCTGAGTGTGTTTAGCTGTTTTTACACAGATATAAGGGACCTACTTTTTAACGCCGGTTCCGAACGGCTAGTTTGGAGAGGTTACTAGGCAATTGTACTCTTGGTAGGTTGCCATTGCTTTCCTAGGCAATTATAGTCTTGGTAGGTTGCCATTGCTTTCTAAGAGGAGGCGGCTGCAAATATCTGCCGAGACTCGGTCTCAAACCAGCGTATTTCAGGCCAGACACTCTAACCACTGACCCACAGTAGGGGATATTATTAAGATTATATCCCGAATTTTTAAGAATTCTTAACTTTTATATATGTCGCAAATTTATAATATTATTTAAATATTTTTTCAATTAATTGATATTTTATACTGCATAATTGAGTCTTTATTCAATGACTATATTTTAATCTTTATTATAATTCGAATTTTCACGAAGATCTATAACTATACCTACTCATTTCAGAATTTTTTATTTTGAGGATATCACACCAGTCCCTCTTGGGTTCTAAATACTTCATTTCATTAATTTCTCATATATTATATAATTTACCATTTCAAACAGTGGTTTTCGGATTCAATAATAAGTTTAATGGATTAAAAACGTACTATTATTTCCTTGTAATGATCACAATTTACGGGCCAACCTGTCTACTCTACTGACTTTAGATATAAACTACCTAAGTATTCGCTTTTCGAAGATTTAAAACAAAAAAACAAAGAATAATAATAATGTAATTGATTTGTGGTGTATTTACAACAAATTAATGTTCTTCATAAAACAATAGACCACATTCTATTGGTCAAAGAAGTGACGTCGTGTAATTAAATGGAAAAAAAAACGAAAATTAAAAAAAGAAAAGAAAAATATATTCTCATTTATATATAAACCAAATAGAATAATCTTAATAAACGAGAAATTATAAAATATTTATATTTATACATATATGTATATAATATATAGTGTGGAACTTAATGTTGTCCCCCTCTTTTTCTTGTTTTTTTTTTTGTATCAGTCAAGGAATAAAATTCTCAAAATATGAATTATTAAACATTTATCAGTTTTTTTTTAACAATAATCCAGATAAATTAATATAAAATTGAAATAAATTAATAAAAAAAAAAATAAAAATAAAAAATTATCATTTTACATAGGTATTATTATATTCCCTAATTTTATTTAATAATTGTTTGGTTAATCGTATATCCATAATTTAATTGGTTTACAAGATCGTAGGAAATTGGATAAATCAATCAATCACAGGAGTTTTATTAAAGTACCTGGAACACCTGTAATTTTTGATTCAGTTAAAAACGATATGTTTATATTATTTTTAATTTTAAATTCAGGTAAAAAGGTCGATTTTTATTCGCAGCAAAAATAAAATTAATTTAATTTATATTTTTCCCAACGTTTACACACGCTATATGCATCATCAAGACGGTCACAAAGGTTTGAATGTAATTGCAATTAAAAATAATATTAATATACACCGAGGTTCTTTCGTTGACCCTTTTAAATCCTGAAGAAAGAGACACGATCTTTCGAATTGTCGGATTTTTCAATAGAATGAAATTTATATTCTAATAAATTATTATTAATAGAAAAACTACCTTTAATGAATTAAATTCTCTAATTTTAATATATAATAATATTTGTAATGAACTATTTGTGGGTTTTAAAATTAACTAATAAAAGGAAATTGAATAAAAATGTAATTATACATTTTTATCGAGACAACCACCTGTGAATAATTATTTGAATTAACAAAAAACCCATCAAAAACAATTTAGCCGAAGATGAGACCCTGATAGATAGAAACCAAAAAAGCCCCTAACCCGTGAATTTCATCGAAATCGTTAGAGCTGTTTTCGAGGAACCGATTCTATATATATATATATATATTGGTCAACTCAATTGTTTCACATAATGATATTGGACAATTGAGTTGAGAAATAAGTCGCTGAATAAGTCAGAAATTAAGTGACGAAACGTACATCTTATCTATCTATATATATAAAATGGAAAACTATGTATATATGTTTGTATGATCCAAACGATCTGATTGGCCAGTCGATAGCAAATGGCAAAGCGTTAAATTATTAGAACGATTCTGATTGGTCAGATAGTGATCGTGCTTAGCCAATGTGTTAAATAAATCTTTCCATATTGTTGAATCAATTTCATTCAGCACATTCTTTCAATACTTATAGTATCATTTTAAATTTCAATTATTAAATTGGTATGAACGAGACGCTTCCCACCAGGAGCTAGGTGAAGCCGGGCCGAAGGCCCGGTCGTCAGCTAGTTTAATATAAAACTCTGTAATTGATTTATTTATCCAACTTCCTACGATCTTGTAAACTAATTTATTTATTTTGAATATAGGGTGTCGAAAAAGAATAATATATATTGAATTGAAAAGATTTTGTTATGCCGAGTTTGTTGATTCCTAAAGAGAAATCAATGAGGTTGTCCTCTGCCTGATGCAAATAAACATATACAATTTATATAATGAATATTAATATGTATATATATAATTTTTTGTTAGAGACTATAGTTTCTGAAATTTAACCTTCAACATCAGTTTTTTTGATTAGAAATATTTTTTCTGTTATTTCTAGGATTTAGTTAAATACGTTTTTGATGTAATATCAAGCTGGCCACATATTCGTTTGTTATTATTGCGAATTATAATAAAAATTAAAATATAAAAATTGAATAAAAACTCAATTATGTCGTATAAAATATCATTTAAATAATATTGGATAATTAGTTATTATTATAATTTCATATAAAAAGAAATATTAAAATATGAATTAAATGAAAAAAGATTTAATTAATTAAATAAATTAATCGTTCGTTATGTGACCAATGCACATTAGAACACAAACAAATATAATTACATCGATTTGGGTAATTTGAACCCATAAGAAATAACAGATAGAATATTTTTAATTAAAAAAAGACTGATGATGAAAGTTAAATTTCAGAAACTATAGCCTAACAAATAAATTAATCATATACAAGGGCGGATCATACATATTTATATTCAATATATATTATGTATAATACATATGTTTATTTGAATCAAGCAGAAGACAATCTCATTGATTTCACTTTATTCATAATAAAATTTGAAAAAAAAATTTAAAATTTTAATATATTTTGATAATAATAATAAAAAAAAACGAATATATATATAATAAATTTTATAAACCATATATATTTAAATATAGGTATATATACATTATAAAAAAGTGTCTTTTAAAATAAATTTTTTTTTTAGATTTGTATTTTTTTATTATAATATCAAAAAATTTTCCTTCCTTTTTCTAAGCATTTTCAATTTAAGAAGAATAATTTTAAGTCGAGTATCAAATGAATACATTTAGATTAAGTCTAATAATTACGTTTTGAATGTTCGGCCAATAAAAATCAGTCGCTGGCACATTACATCATTATATGAGAGATATATATACTGGTACATTAAGCTCTCAAAATTCACTGGGCCCCATAACTTGGGTTTAAAATTATCATTTCAAATTTTAAACATAAAATCTTCCTTCCCTAGCCCAATTATATATTCTAAAAAAAAATATATAAATATATTTAAGAAGAATTTGCTGTATGGGTTTGAACCAGATATATAAGTATATTATTTATCACGAGGTGCAAATTTATAGAAAAAGACATTTTTTTTTTTTTTTTCTTAAACCAATCAAATAAGTCATAATTCACAATATGGATAATTTAAAAAACATTTAAATATACCGGGTGAGTTTTTTATCTTGAGACAGTCTTATAACTCAAAAGCATTGTATATGGAAAAAAGTTTTAAATAAAAGTTTGTTTATATCTAGGGGGAAACCAAACTACGCTATTGTTTGTCGATCTAGAACAAGCTTTCAAGGGCATTTCCAGGTCAAGTTCTGTTTTTTAAATGGAACCCTATATTTTTCATTACGTCTACTTAATCTTCAAAAAAAACTAAACAACTTTTATTTAATTGAAAAGTTTTTGTTTTGCCGAGAGTAAAGCAGAGTTGTTGATTCACAAAGAGAAACAAAAGAACTGCTGATGCAAACAAACATACACACATATATATCGAGATGATATATCTGTATATATATGTGTGTATGTTTATTTGCATCAAGCAGAGGACAACCTCTTTGTTTCTCTTTGTGAACTTTTATTTAATTATTTAATCATTATTATTTGATAATTAAGTTAAATAATTATTAAGAATTTTTTTGAGATCTAATTGATTCATGTATTTTGTTTATTTGATGTCATATAAAAAACTAGTTCTTATAAAAGTTGTTCAGTTTTTTTTGTAGAATAAGTAGACGTATAGAAAAATATAGGTTTCCATTTAAAAAACAGAACTTGACCTTAAAATACCCTCGAAAGCCCGTTCTAGATCGACAAACAATAGCGTAGTTTAGTTTCCGCCTCGATTCAAACAAACTTTTATTTGAAACTTTTTTCCATGCAATGCACTGTTTTTGAGTTATAAGACTGTCTCAAGATAAAAAACTCACCCTGTATAGATGCATACGTACATGGATTAAATATATTATTATTATTATTATTATTATTTCTTAATTAATGTCAAGTGACCTAATATATTATCATTTCAAATTTTTATTATTTATTATATATAATAAATAATAATTTTCAATTAAATTTTTTGGTTATTATATTATAATCAATCAAAATCTTTTTAATTTTTGTTTGTTGTTGTTGTTATAATAATAAGTATGCAAGCAGAAACACTTGCAACACCTATATTTTATAATAAATAAGATTTTTTTCATTTATTAGATTGAAATATAATTTTGAATGGGATGATTTCGTCGATTTTTTGTTTTTAAGAATTTGGTCAGTTTTTAGTCGGCTTGGCATTTTCATTTGGCCTGCCAGGTCGGGTTGTCAAAACAAGTTGAAGATTCTCGGAATTCGGAAGAGATCCTAATTCTGAATGAACTTCTTGAGCTTGGTATTGGTGTTCGATTCGAAGACGTAAATCTTGAAATTGATCTGGTGTAAGGGTTGATGTTGTTGATCGTCTCGGATCCTAGAAAAAAACATTAAGGTTTTTTTTAGAAAAATATAAATAGAATAGCCACAAAAAGTTTTTACAGATGGTTTGAAGATTTGGTTATTAGAATATTTTCAAACAGCCACATTATGCATTATAAGTATTTGTTAAAAAACTAACAAATATATACAATCAGTGCCGGCTTAACGGGGGGGGGGGGGAGGGGGGTCCGCAGCTCCCGGCGGTAAGCATCAAAGGGGCGCAGACAGGTAAACATTCTTATTTTTGACCGACTTCAAAAAAGGAGGAGGTTCTCTATTCAACTGAATTTTTTTTTTGTGTCTATGTTACCACATATTTGAGAACCGATTTTGAAAAAAAAAAATTGCATTGGGTTCAGTCTAGCTTACGATTGGTCCCATTTTTTTTCATTAATATTAGACCTTTTTTGTTAGGTTTGTTCAGGCCTAACATCTTTGTTTATGAACCGATTTTGATGATTGTTTTTTTATTGGAAAGGGGGTATCTTAGGGATGGTGTCATATTAATTTGGCCAAGTTCTGATGATATGATCACTATTAATAACATCACTAAAAAAGAAAAAGAAAAATAATTTTTAAGAAAAAAATAAAACCGACTTCAAAAAAATTAAATGCAACAAATAAAATCCACTAAAAGGTATAAAATAATTATTATCTTATTTAGTTACAACTAAACGACGAAATATTAACATGAAATTACTTTTTGAAGTCGGTGCCAAACACGGGTGTGAAACCTGGACAATTAGAAAAGCGGAGAGAAAGAGATTAGAGGCTTTCGAAATGTGGTGCTACAGAAGAATGATGAATATCAAATGGATGGATAAAATTACAAATGAAGAAGTTCTTGGAAGAATCGGAGAAAGAAGAACCTTGTGGAAGAGTCTGAAGAAGAGAAGAGGTCAGATGATGGGGCACACACTGAGACATGGGGGACTGCTTAGGGGATGATATCTTGGAGGGGGAGGTGGGAAAGAAAAGGGGAAGGGGAAGACCCAGATTAGAATATTTCAACCAAATAATTGGGGATATGGGATGCCAGACATTTAGAGAGGTCAAACAGCTGAAGGGGGACAGAGTCGAGTGGAGACGGATTGTTGCATCAAACCAGCCTTAGGACTGTATACTCAATGATGATGATGATGATGATGCCAAACAATCTATACCTATAAGCGAGCGTACCCGCCAAACGTACTAAATAAGATCCGTCGAGTGCGATTCATAAAAGGTATATGTTTGGCACCGACTTCAAAAAGTAATTTCATGTTAATATTTCGTCGTTTAGTTGTAACTAAATAAGTTATAATTATTTTATACCTTTTAGTGTATTTTATTTGTTGCATTTAATTTTTTTGAAATCGGTTTTATTTTTTTCTTAAAAATTATTGTTTTATTTTATTTTTTATTTTTTGAATAAAAATTTTCTACGAAGAATGAAGTAAATATATATATATATGGGATATACTATTGAATTTTTTTTCTCTTGAATAGATTTATCAACTTTTTGTCAAATAATGTTTTTGATTTGATAATATTTTTGAAATAAATAATTACCTTATTGTAAGTAGAATATCATAGACTTAGGGCAGTTGTATGTCGGTTGGTAAACTCTTTTTAAACGTTGACAAAGGGTAAAACCTTATAATTCATCTTGTGCCTGACGGGATGGCCAATCAGATGACAGTCACTTTCATCTGATTGGCCATCCCGCCGGCCACAAGGTGAATTATAAGGTTTTACCCTTTGTCAACGTTTAAAAAGAGTTTACCAACCGACATACAACTGGCCCTTATAGAGCATCGACCCATAGACAATGGAATTTCAAAGCCTTTCTTAGGGCCAGTTGTGTGTCGGTTGGTAAACTCTTTTTAAACGTTGGCAAAGGGTAAATGGCTGGGATGGCCAATCAGATGAAAGTGCCTGTCATCTGATTGGCAGGCTCTTTCATCTGATTGGCCATCTCAGCCATTTACCCTTTGCCAACGTTTAAAAAGAGTTTACCAACCATCATACAACTGGCCCTTAAAGGATAAAATTCTTGTATAAACTGCCCAAAAGATATTTACCCTTGATTACTAATTAGACCTTTTCAAATTCAAAGACCTTTAAAATTCAATAAAATTTCCAAAAACTACATATTTAGACCTTTCTTAACAATATAATAAAATTTCTTAACTACCTAGAGATTAAAAACCCAAAAACCCTTTTTTAAATATCCAGAGCTTAAAAAGTTTTTTCTATTTGGTTCTTTAATATATACTTGAATAACGTAAATATTTTTTGACAAAAGAACCAAAATATAAAAAATAGTTTAAAATACACGTTTCATAAGACATTTAACACTAGTGTTAAAAGCGATTTAGTTAAAACAATTTTTTTTTCCTCCTCTAATTAAGAAAAGGAGGGAAAAAAAATTGTTTTTCTATGCCTTTGTTAAAAATGAAGAAAGTTTTTGAAGACTACTGTGGAGAGAAGGAAACATTTTATTTGTTTCATTCATTGACCCTCTGAAACCCTGAAGAAGGAGGGAAAAATCCTCCGAAACGTCGGTTTGAAAGGAAAGGAGGAAGGATTCCAATAAATTACACCTTATTTAATATGTGTTAATTTTTTCTTTCCTCACTACCTCTGGGCTGCCTTCCATTACATTCAATTAAAATTTCTACCAGTCCGTCTCTCTCCAGAGAAAATTTCGTTATTAAAAAATACTGTTTGTAGAAATAATAGTGTACGATATAGGTACATGTTAAAAGTGATTTTATTTTGTTCGAAGGTTTGGAGCACTCCGCTTTGAATTGAGTACAAAACTTCCTTCTCACAAAATAAAATATTACTTTTAACACTTATCATAAATAACTATTATGTTGGAAAAACGATTTTTTTCTTTGTCAAGAATGGCCGTTTTTAAAAAAATTTTAAGCCGGCACTCTATACAATTATAACGAAGTTTTGATCACTACATCTGTGATCGTTTTCAAGTGTGAGTAACCTACGCCATTGGTCTCCAAACAACTGGCTCGGCGCGGGTGGGAGCTAAAGATAGGGGGTGGGGGCACTTGGCTACGCTACAAAATAAAAAATAATAGGGTAGTGTTTTTCTCCATTTGATAAGAAACAACTTTTTTTTTCTATGACGCAGTGTTTCTAAGATATAACTGTTTCAAGATAAAAAAAAATCCCCTTGTATATAATACAAAAAATTAAATAAGCTGACGTGTTCTGATGTCGCCATCCACTTGACTTTACCATACAACCTGGCCCCTCACTTACATTAATATTTAATAAAATTATTTATAATCATGTAGGGGAGGGGGGTTAGTTTTTGCATTTTTAGACTCCTAGGGGCACACTGATTATGTATACAAAATTTGGTTGAGTTTGGTAAACGGCCAAGATTTTCATTTTTTGACCCTCCACCCCCACCCCACCCCCCATTTTGGGGGGTTAGATTTTGCATTTTTAGACTTCTGGGGGCCCACTGATTATGTATACAAAATTTGGTTGAGTTTGCTCAAACGACCTAGATTTTTAATTTTTAACCCCCCCTCCACCACCCCTTAGGTCGATATTCACCAAAATCTAATCAGCTCTTAATCTCAATGGACCAAAACTACCTGTGAAATTTGGTTTTGATATTCAAACTAGTTTTTGAGCTAGCTCGTCCACAAAAATTTGGTAACGCGCAGACTAACTAACTAACTAACAGACAGGCTAACAGACATTTTGACAAAACAATTATTATCTCGAAAAATATAATTTTTTCGATGTTCACTTATTAGAGCTTTTTTGTAGAGCAAAATGCCATGATTTTGCTTAATTTTTTTAATCAAAATAGTTTCGGCTATTTTTGAGATATTTCGAAAAAAAGAAGGAAAAAAAAACAATTTTTTCATGGACGATTACAATACTTGACCATAGCCTGTATGGTAAAGTAAAAAATAGGGTGCTTATAATTTAGCCCCCCCCCCCCCCTCCCCCTCCAAATAAATAAATAAAAATAATAATTTTTAATGGTCTCTTTAGAATTATTATACATAAAGAAGAAGTAGTGTATATTACCCTATCGACATAAGGGACATCATGTATAACAGGTTGAAAAGAATGGAACAGATGCTGAGTGGGCTCATCTTCAAGCTGTATCATACTTGGATACATATCATTATCATCAATGATTATAACTTGTTGAGGTGTTGTTACTGTGTGTGCCATCGGCGACGTGGAGGAAGCGTTGGACGGCGACGTCGTCGACGTCTGCGAGAGCTGAATATTGGCGACGTCGGCCACTTGCTGGGCATAAGCATAGCCGGTAGTACTGGTGGCTGGCTGCATCGTATTACTACAGCTGCTAGTCCGTTTTGGCGACACCATCGGCGAGAGGGACACATCGCTATGGCTGCTCTCACTTATGGTCCGTTTTGTAGAGGTCGGCCGCCGTTTAATTGTCTTCGTGATTACACTGGGCCGCTCGAGCTGAGGCTGCGTTGGATCATTGTCATCCATTATGGTTATTTCTTCTTCTTCTAATTCCTCTTGAGCTTTTTTTTTCAAAACCTGAAAATATAACAAAATTAATTAATAAGCCAAATAAATGCAAGCTGGCCTCGAATACCGTAGGTTCCATAACTAATATATAGAAAATCATAGGATGGTGTCATCTATTAAATCCGATGGAATGGATTATTTTTAATTATACCGGGTGAGTTTTTTATCTTGAGACAGTCTTATAACTCAAAAACAGTGATTTTATGAAAAAAAGTTTCAAATAAAAGTTTATTTATATGGAGGGGGAAACTAAACTACGCTATTGTTTGATTGTTTGTTTGTTTGTTTGCCTACAACAAGCTTTCAAGGTTAAATTCTGTTTTTTAAATAGAAACCAATATATTTGTTTACATATTCTGAATCTATAAAAAAAACTGAACAACTTTCATTAGAATCATTTTTTTATTCGACATCAAATAAAAAAAATATTAAATCAATTAGATCTCAGAAAAAAAACCTAATAATTATTTTTAACAATTATTCAGCTTAATTATCAAATAATAATGATTAAATAATTAATTATTAAATAAATAATTATTAAATCGAAAAGTCAAAACAATGAAAATAAGTGTTTATAATGATCTTAAAACTTCATTATACACAGATTTAAGAGATTATTTTCTACTTATTAGAACAACTTAAAATTCTTTAGTTTAAAAAAAATTATTTCTCTTCTGAATCCAGTAGTATTGTATTACCCTAATAAAAATGGAGCATTTTTTGTTGAAGACAGGATTGAAATGGTAATAATTTTGACTTGATTTTAAAAAAGCCTTTGACCTCATCAATCATGAAATTTTGTTGCTAAAGCTTAAGTACTTTAATCTTCCAACTAATATAATTCTATGGATTGGAAATTATCTCTCCGATAGATATTCAATCGTCCGAATCAATGGCGCGGTATCCCAACAATTCTTAGCACCCTCTGGGGTCCCTCAGGGTAGCCACATTGGTCCCCTATTGTTTCTTTTATTTATTAATGACCTGGTCAATGTAACTCAACATTGCAATATATTGCTATTCGCAGACGATATCAAATTGTTTTTTGACATTTCTAAAGTTTCAGACTGCAACAAGCTACAATCCGACCTAAAAAACTTAACTATCTGGTGCAAAGCAAACTTATTTTTTCTAAATTTTGACAAATGCTTCACCATTTCATTCTCAAAAAAGGAATATTTTATCTCATACAATTACTATCTGGACGATACTTCTTATTGCATTAGAGTAACTTCAATCAAAGACCTTGGTGTCACCTTTGACTCAAAGCTCACGTTTAATGAACATATTAATCATGTGGTTAGTAAAGCTAACCGAACTTGGGGGTTCATATTTCGCAACACTAAAGCTTTTAGGAGCCCCAATTGTATCAGATACCTATACATAAGTTTGATTAAATCTGTCGTAATGTATGCTTCAACAATCTGGAGACCGAATCTAAAAACCAACATAGCTAGACTTGAAAGAATTCAGCATAAAGTTTTGAGACATCTAGCGTCTCTCTCTGGTAGCCCTATGTCTAGATACGATCATGACTACTTGAAAATCGCTGAAACTTTCGACATGTCAACTATTCTTTCGTCTATGATTGCTTCCGACAACTTATTCACTTTTAAAATTATGTCTGATACCATTCGTTGTCCTGAGCTTAAAATTCTTTTTCCACTGAACAATCCCTCGTACCCACTACGACAAAATCAACCATTCTATCCACCAGTTCCATTTACACGTCATTCCGAAACCAACCCTATTTATAGATTAAGCATCGCTTATAACGCCCTTTCCCAAAAAACATGCGTTTTGAATTTTACTATAGATACCAACAGAATGTCTAGAATTATAAAAATAAACACACTTTCATATATTTAAATACTCACTATCATAATTATTATATCTGATTTACTCTGTATTGTTGTTTAGTATTTGTATGTTTAACATTATTGTTTTTTTCTCTACTTTTTACTAAGTAGTGTTTCTTTGTATTACTTTTTGTAATGTTTTTAAAGGCACATGCCGTTGAAATAAATAAATAAATAAATAAAATAAATAAATAAATAATTTATGGTGAATATGGAAGAAGTGTTATGGGGCTGCCATTGAAATGGATGCCGAGCATTTCCTGATAGGGATACACCCTCAGAAGCTTCATTTTATTATGTTGTAAATCTGTTAAAAAACATCAGGAAATGTAAAGGATACGAAGAAACTGAAACAGAAAATAATAACGAAATTAGAACTGGAATTCATCCAGAAGATTTGCGATAACACTCTGGAATATCACAGAACAGTGTGGAAAATTTATTAGATTATTAATTATTATTAAATTATTTATTTAATAATTAAATATTTGATCATTATTATATGATAATTAAGCTGAATAATTGTTAAAAATAATTATTAGGGTTTTTTTTCTGAGATTTAATTGATTTAATATTTTTTTTATTTGATGTAGAATAAAAAAATAGTTCTTATGAAAGTTGTTCAGTTTTTTTTGTAGATTCAGAATATGCATGTAAACAAATATATAGGTTTCCATTTAAAAAACAGAACTTGACCTTGAAATACCCTTGAAAGCTTGATGTGGGTAAACAAACAATAGCGTAGTTTAGTTTCCCCTTCCATATAAATAAACTTTTATTTGAAACTTTTTTCATATAATGCCCTGTTTTTGAGTTATAAGACTGTCTCAAGATAAAATAAACTGCAACGGATCGTTGCTAAACTTTATCCAAATTCATTTGAAATATTAATATGTTCTTGAGTAAAGTACTTTAAAATATAATTTTACTAAAAACTTTATTTAACATTTTTTGTGGTCCCCAAGGTACTTAATTAGGATATTAAATTTCATCAAAATTGGTTAAGTCATTTTCAAGATATTTAGAAAAAACTAAAAAAGTACTGAAATAAAGTACTAATGTTTGTGGACTGATATGTACCAAAAACTAATCAGCGCTTCATTTTGTTAAAATACTGGTAGGTTTTCAATTTCAATTCAATCGGTGCAACAGTGTGGAAAAATTCGTGGACGAAAAAAACGATAACATCCATCCATCCATCCCCACGCACTTCCAAAAAAAATGGCACTTTTTGGCCTCTCGGCGAGATTGCAGGTAATTTTTGGCAAAACCGTCACGTGCTAAAATTCAATCTTATTGAATACTTCAATTTGTGACCTTAATTGAGTCTATGGGTTCCGTAGTCTTTACCTGAGGACCCTTTGAAGTCGCGCTTGCCGCGAGAGCGATTCCAATACTTTCTCCCATGCTTCGCAATTGGATAAAGTAAAAACTCACCCGGTATATCAGAAGGATTGTTTTTCACCCCCTCGGGAATCGAACACGAGTGCCAGTAACAGCAATCCGTGCCATCTGGCTCACCTCTGACATATGTAAACGCGTTAAATATTTTACTCAAAGATTATTGTTATCTTAATTTGTGATTCTAAATTTAAACATATAGCCACAAACATGAATGCATGGCATCGGATTTAATAGATGACACCATCTTATGATTTTCTAAGAAAATTTGAATCTATTAACATATACTCACAAAAAATAACATTTTTTCAATATAATTCTTTTATAAAATCAATCTCAAAACTCTCTTATTAGAAATTCAAACGTTTTCGGAGAAATTCTCCCTTTATCAAAAGAAATTCGTAAATATAATATCGTTGTTTTAAAAAGGAATAGAGGAAGAGAAAGACGCTCTGGAGTAAACAGGCTTTTAGCCTAACAATAAGAAGAAGAAGAAGAAGAAGAAGAAAAAGGAATATATAAAACAAATATTTTTCCAAATTTCCATTGATAAAGGGCAAATTTCTCTAGAAACGATTGGATTTCTAGATACGAAGTTTTTAAGATCTCAAAATCAAGCCACCATTTTTTTCATTTCAGGAGTCAAATTATGAAAAAAACCTTACGAGATTTTTAACAATAAACCTATATAGCAAAATTAAATCCTGAAACTTAAAAAATAGAATCTTTTAAAAATTCAAAAAATTTGCCCCAAAATGACCCAAAATCTCCGTTTTAGGGGCAATTAGAGTAAAATACTCAGATAGATATTTTAATATTTTAATGCTTCACCTTTCTAAGCAAATACTATTTAAATATATCTTTTCAGATTCATGAGATATTAATAAAAAACCTGAAAACATATTTTTGTGCCCTTTTCTCTCTTTAGGGTTCGAATTTCAAAAAATCGCTTCTTAATACATACCTACATAGTAGAAAAAATATATATTCCAAATTTCATCTTTCTAAGTCCAGTGGTTTTGGTTTGAATGAGTCAATCACTCACTTATATAGGGAGAAGACTACAATGATTTAACAAACAGAAATCCATTGTAACTAAATTTGTATTGTTACTTACATTGTAAATGGTGGTTGGTTGAATTGCAAATGACTGATTGGACCCAGGTAATTTTAACAATGTTTCCGGCGTACTTGTTCTTACTTTTGCTGAATAATAAGCTTGCATATCTTGCATGTTCTTTTTGCCCTCCTTTTCAGTTAACAATGTGTTGAAACATATGAAGGTCTCAATCTAAAAAAGAACAATCAAACATTAGAAATGTAGCTAATAATAATAATTCAAATTTCCGTATTTTTGCTTAAATTTTTTTTTTTTTTAATGATATTGATGTGAGAAGGAGATACACGAGAAGGTGAATCCCCTAAAGGCCTGTATGGGCTGGCCCCTCCATCGTGAAAAGAACAGAGTAGAAGGAAAAGAAGCCGGGATCACGAGCCAAACCTCAGAAAGTTAGATATAGTCCAATTTACTAAGTTTTTATGGGAGTTCGAGCAGTGGTAAATTCTCCGCGAGATAAATTAGGTTAAATTTATCTCCCACTTAATTTTTATTACCAGACCCTATACTTACCTACCCTATTACAGAGGGAATCGGATTAGCCAAGAGCTTAAAGACACTAGCCTTCTAAGCAGGAGTCCCGGGTTCGAGTCCGAGTCCCTGCATTGATATTTGACCGGCTATAATCTGATTCCTAGTCACCAATCCGTCTGGCAAGCGTGGTGACTTAATGCCAACCCCCTTCCATTTGATGGAAGAGGCCTATATTCAGCAGTGGATTGTCGCTATCGACAGGCTGATGATGATACTTACAGAAAAAATGTCTGGGTATAGCCGGGAATCGAACCCGAGACCTCCGGGTTGCCAGCCAGTTATGCTGACCATTACACCAGGTAGGCGGATGAATTGTTTTTATGAGATTAAATTTTGTAAATATAACTTAATAATTGTAAATTCAGTGGTTATGCTGGGTTAATAATAATAAATCTATAAAATTCAAGTTGTTACAAATAATAGTATACGTCGCCTTAAGGATGTAAACCTGCTAACTCACAACAAGAAAATTTTACAGGGCAGAGAAAAAACAAACAAAATTTAATATTGTTGTTATGGAAAGAAACTATTTTTAACATTTTTTTCTACAACTTACGATCGTAATTTTAAGTAGCAATTTTACTTGAAAGATGCAGCATCTCTTTTTCTTTCGAACGCTATTAATATCTCATATATGATAAAAAATGGATTTAGCAGGTTTACACTCTAAGACGAGGGTATTATTTTTAGTACATTTTCCTTAATTGTTTTTGTTTTTTATTCTTAAATAGAATTAAAGTAAATTAAAAATTGATAATTGAAGGAAAAAGTGAAGATTTTTTAAAACTCTGAGCCCTCTTCGTAAATTTTGGTTATAGTCATAGGATGGTGAGGAGATATTGAAGAAATTCACGATATGAGTGACATCTCTTCGAGATAAATAGAATTGATAATTACATTGTAAAATCAAGCGGATTCACCTCTCCTGTCATCTAGTGGTAAAAAGGCAAACAAAATCTATAAAATAATACATATGTGGGAAATTAATTGTTTAATTAAGTATTTAATTAAGTGAATTTTCTTAATTTCAGTTTAAGATCATACACGTGTTTGCCAGGTGTCTATCTAGGCTGGGAGGCTGCATTCTTTCTTTTTAGCGAGCCATTGTGCCCGGCTAAAGCTCTAGATTTATTTTAACAATATTTTCATTTTAGAATAATAATAATCTGAAATCTAAAAAATATATTTGAAAATTTTTAAAATTTTATAATTTAACTTTTGTGACATCAAAATTTTTAAGATCCACGGGTCCCCCTGTCACATTTTGTCACAAATCTGAGATGGCTCCTCCCCCCTTATTGTGTGACGTAATTTATGGACGGCCCCTTCTTAGTACACCTCTACATTGTATAAAGAATATACACTCCAAATTTAATCTTTCTAGCTCCAGAGGTTTGGTATGTGCGTTTATCAGTATGTGAATAAATTAGTCACTCAGGCATGGGGGTGGTTAGAGGAGGGGCATGGCTCCCACTGCAAAACTCATTGCCCCCCCCCCCCCCTAGAAAAATCGGAACTCCATTATTACGAGGCATCATTTATGCATTTCTCATTAAATTATTTCGTTACTTCCAAAATAATTTGTCAATTCTACTAAAAAAGTTAGTTGATTTCTAATCGAATTTCCGAAATTGAAACCTTGTGGTGGCTGCCCCCCCCCCCCCTCCAGGAAAACTCCCTAACTACGCCAATGCACTCAGGTTCTCTTTATATTATATATGTATATATGTTGCAGTAAAAACCCGTTTTTTAGTAAGAACGCGTTCTTACTAGTTAAAAAGCGTTTCGCTGAATTCCTTTATTGCAACTAGAGTTTACTGATTTTGGTTGAGTTTGGTTCAAAGGTCTAGAACAGTGGTTCCCAACTTGGGGGCGATCGCCCCCAAGTGGGCGATTTGGGTTATCAGGGGGCCAATAAATAAGTGTGGGGGGGGGGGGGGGTGATTTGGATTCCAATTTAAAAATAAAAACGTGTACTCCTGTTTTTTAAATGTACCTCAATAATCTTAGTTAATTATTTCACTTCTTTGTTCTTAAAAAAAAATCTGTAAAAAAAAAGTACATTTTAATTTGTTTTCTATTTTATTTAAGAATGACCGGATAAAACTGCATTGGTTGTTTTTATATACGGTAATAAAATAGTTTAAAATAATAAAGTAGTTTTATTATTTACACTTTACTTTAAATTAAAATTAGGCATAAATTAAAAATGAAAAGGGGGAAAAAGGTGTTAGGCAACCTCCAGAAAGGGGAGATGGGCCACAAAAGGTTGGGAACCACTGGTCTAGAATCTTCATTTTTGACCTTCACCCTCATTTCGTGTGTTTATTTTCAAAAAATTTTAAACGAAAATGTCAAAAATTATATCCTCTACAACTTTTCTTCTAATTTTTGACATTTTCGTTTAAAAATTTTTGAAAATAAACACACGAAATGAGGGGGAAGGTAAAAAATGAAGATTCTAGACCTTTGAACCAAACTCAACCAACATCAGAAAACTCTAGTTGCCAAACGCGTTTTAACTAGTAAGAACGAGTTCTTACTAAAAACGCGTTTTTACTGCAACATATAGGTATATAGAAAGAGATAGATATATTACCCTGTTTTTGTTTACTTTATATAATTATAATGTAATTAGCTATAAATTATATATAAGGGGGCCCCTATTGGTAAGATTTTTAGATAAATAAATAAAAACTTACTGAGTCTGTCGATTTATTATATTCTAAAAAGCCCTGCGTTTTCATGTATATATATTCACCAGTCACTGATCGTAATCGGTAATAACTAGAACCGTAACCAACACCTTGGTCAAACACTAAAATAAAAAATGTAATTAAATATTAATATTTTAGTTAAAAAAAATATCATAAATAAATAAATAAATAAATAAATACATACTATGTCTCAATGCAACTAAAGCATATACACTGTCGTCTTTGTGCATAAAATCAAAGCCTGATGTACCGGCCACTTCTTCAGGCATATAACCGGCCACGATGGAAATTCTGAAACATTCACAATTTGTTTTTAATTTTTAATATTATACTAAACTGTGGTGTAAAAAAAAGTGGAACACTTAGAAAAATTTAATTTTTTCAAATAATTTTCAGAAACAAACATATTTTATAATAATAAAACTTGAGTAAGATACGAGGTAGGTTTCACAAAAAAGAAATAAAACAAAATTGAGTTGAGTACATGAATCCAACCATTCAACCTCTAATAATAACCCTATCCCCATTCATCTCAAAAGAAAAGGCCTTAAATTGGATCTCTTGGAATCCACCGAAATAAAAATAGCCCTCTCTAATAATTCAAATATTTTAAATAATCAATTGGAAGTGTATAAAAATACAATTATTGATTATATGTTATAATAAATTAACTAAACATTACTTCCATTGTTCGCACATTGAATATACTAGGGTAATTGTACTCTCTCATGTACCTTTCAAGTTGCGAGGTAGGTTTCAACAAAAAAAAACCTAACCTCGCATCTTGCTCAAGTTTTATTATTATAGAAACTGTTTCTCGAAAACGGATTTAATAATTTCAATGGACAACATGGATTAGGGGTTTTTTGGGCCGGCAAATCGATATGTGATGTCTCATCTCTGGGTAAGTTAAATTTGATTGATTTTTACTTAATTAAAGTACTTTTTCACAAGTGGATGTGTCAATAAAAATTAAATTTAAGTAATTTTTGTTCAAATTACTTTTATAAATATTTTTTTTTTTTTTTTTTTTTTTTAAATCCACTAAAAGTTCATTATAAATATTATTATAGGCATGTTAAAATTAGAAAAATTAATTAGAAGTATATTCTATTGAAGACAAAGTGTGTAGAATTCAATGATGAATTGATGCAAAAGAGCCCAAAAAAACGAAAAACCTCAAATTGCGAATAAAAAAATTTATTAAAACTTCATTTTCATCATTCATCTTAAAAAAATCGACGATTCAAAGGATCGTCCCGCCTTCTTCGTGGATTAAAAAGATCAACGAAGGAACTTCCTGCGTAGGTATATTAATATTATTTTAAATTGCAATTAAGTTCAAAACTTTGCTCATTACAATGATGCTTTGATAAAAAAAAAATTCAAAATTAGTTGTATAATAATGAAAAGTAATAATTGCCATTGTTAATAAATTTAACCAATAAATAATATTAAGATTTCAATAATTAATTATTTACTTTTAACAATACATACAATAATGGATATAATTATGAAAGAACCAAAATAAAAACCCAAAAAATAAAACAATACAATTATTAATATGAAATCTCCCCCCCCCCCCCCCCCAATTGACCAATATATTAAACAACAATAAAATAATCTTGAATATGGTCAAAATAAATAAAAATATCATACCATATAATACAGTTAATGGGTCGTTAAAGGGGTAGTTATGATTTTTGATTAAGGGTCCTATGAATATTTTAAAATTTCCACCTCGAACTACTTGGTTTAATTATAACTTTTTCTTTTTTTTACTATATTCACGATTATTTTATTGTTATCAATATACCTAATTATTGAGAGAATATTAGAAGGGAATTAAATTCGAGTAGCAAGAAAAAAAAGTCGGTATCAATATTTAATAGTTACCAATTAATAAATAAAACTTCTCGTCAAAAATTAAACAAAAAAATTGAATCTAGTAGAGTTTTTTTACCCCCATTTTCAGATTTTTTACAAGAGTTTAGAATTTTGAGATATTTTTGGTCAAAAAACGCCGAAATAGGGCCATATCGGAATAATTATGAAACAGCAATATTTGATATCAAAATATTTTGTTCTCTTAATAGAAAACAGACGATTAGAATTTAATAGAGGGCTGTTAAATTTTCAAGAAAAATTGTAAATAATGAATGTATGCTGACTGTAAACGGCAGCAAGACGAAAGTCATAAAATAAATAAATAAATAAATAATCGAAAACACCTTTCCCTTTGATTTTCAATTTACCGATTGCTTTTATCTCGATTATAACTTGATTTAAAGCAAAAAACTAAAGCTATATCAACTCTTATTAAACGAGCAAAAAATGTATATATATTTGTATGTGTATATATATATATTTATTTATATATTTATATATTTGTATCTTTGTTCTATTTTGAAAACGGCTCTACGGATTTTGATGAAACCAACTCTATTAACAAGTTTTGAGGATGAGAAAACGATCTGGCTAGGTTTGGACCTCGACAAATTTAATCTTAATTGACTTTTTCTTAATTAAAGTAATTATTTATAGATAAATATCTCCAAAAAAAATTTTTGTTTACATTTTTTTCATTTATCTTTTATTTATTAATTGGTTTTTTAAATTTTAAAACCCACTAATAGGTTATAACAAATATTATTATATTATTTAATTATTAATTGGACAAGACTTTAAATTAAATTAAATACAAGTTTTGATTAAATATGCCATACGTTTCGTTGCTGTTTGCAACTTCCTCAGTGGCTCATTTATTAAACTTATTTGTCAGGATTTTTAACTAAGAGAAAAAACATTTCAAACAGTATTCCTTTTTCTATCACAATTCATTCAATTCATCAAATAACATAAAATATAAACCTTTTAAACAAAGTAATTGTTTTCTGTCAAAAAACTAAAAGAATCAAATTGAACAAAGACATTTTTTTTTTTTTAATTTAAGATGTCATTAAGAATATTATTATGTACTCTTGTGTGTGTATTATTATATTATATTAAAATTAGGATTTTTTTTTTAATTAACAGGTGTCTAAATCATAACATTACAAGTGGATTCATAACAAAACAGGCGTGTTTACAAATAAAGTGGTTGAAGGGGCTTTTTTTTATATAACTTGGAAACAATTCTTATTTTTTTATTTCAGATCCTATACGATTATTTTTTATTATTATTTTCCTATTTATTTTTTTATAATGTTTATCAATATGAACGAATGTGGGCAAATTGGTGTACGAGTAAACAAATATACACATAATATATGTGGACCATTAGAAAGTTAGAAATGCAAAAACTGGGTGGATGTGGGAGGTGCAGGAGGTGGGGTGCAGTTGTGGGGATCCGGGGGTTGGGTTGGAGTGGGGGTGGCCATGGGGGTCCAGGGGGCGTGTACTATATATATTTGTATTTTTTTTTAATTTGGTTACCGTGCATTGCTCGGTGGCTCCAGGTACTTATTTTAAAACATAAATTAAAAAAAAAAATAAGTTCTAAGTTTTTTTAGTTACAAATTGAGTTCTAATTGATCTAAAATTAATCAGAAAACTGAAAATCAAAGAGGAAGTTTTTTCTATCAAATGGACAAAATATTTTGATTTCAAATATTACTGTTTCATATCTAGGGCGTCTCAAGAATAGATCAAAAACATTTAAAAAACCCTGTATTATATTTACCTGTGATCCATATAAAGGATGGTCCCTTGCATATTATGGCGACTGAGATACTCATCGTTTCTCGTAATTAATAATGACAATTCTGAAATAGTCATCGGCTTGAAAACCCGACAAATTCCAACTAGGACAATATCTTCAGCTCCAGGTGGTTGGCTTGCAGTGTCTGATTCCAACGGTGTTTTTACTAAAAAAATAAAATAAGAATAAAATATTAGTATATGTAATTTATTTTTAATATAACAGTGATTTTAATTTATTCTCTTTGGTCTAAAAATATTCAATCAATCTAGTTAATTTGTGTAGGTACCTTTTTTGGGTCAAAATCAACCAAAATGTGACAATTAAAAATGACGTTTCGGTTAATTGGGTATTTTTCATTTTATACTTTATCTAAAATTTTAGAATTGGAAAAGTTAAAATTATATCCCAGGTTAGTTGAATGGCTAGCTAGCATACTATATTCGAAATTTTTTGTTCTGATAGAATAAAATTTATAAAATTTATACACAAAAAAAAACTTAAAATACGATAGGTATATAATTTTTAAAATTTAAGAACAATTATAGAAACTATCCTAAAAAAATCCAGAAGTAAATGAATACTCTCTGATATTCAATTTTTATAAAAATTACAGACAAAAAAGAAAATTTGATTCTTGATAAATAGGGTAATAGGGGAAATTAAATATATATATAGGGCTGTTTTTGGAAAAAAATTACAAAAAAAAAAACTTAGTAAAATCACTAAAAGTAATAGACCGAGAGTTACTGACCATTTTGGAAGATGATTTCAGAACCCAAATAACATATCCCATACTGTAGTGTGACTGAAAGTCAAATTCTTACACGTCAAATCGAGTCGTTTTTAGGGGTAATCGAGAGGTGAACCGCGATTGGAATTATGTGGAATTATTTTGGAATTCATTAGATAATGCTCGTTCATCTATTGTCTTTTACTTGAAAATGAAAATGAAGTGTACACGATATTAGGCCGCGGTTCACCCCTCGGGAAAAACCCACTAAACTTATATTTTGTAAAATGTAGGGTATTTTCACTGTTGCTTTCACTTGAATCCCCCCCTAAGAGTGATGTCAAATGTCAAAAACCCCTGAAAAGGTAGAAATTAAACAACAAAAAAACCCTAAACTGATATTTCGTAAAATGTGGGGTATTTCGAAAATGTAGTTTTTTTTTTGTTAAAAATATAGATAAATAAATGAAAATTATAGTAGTAGCTTTTTTATTGTAAATAAAAAAATTTATATAAATTTTTATAATTTTTCAAATTAATATAACAAATAATTGCTATATCAATGAGAATTGTTTTTGACCGCGCTTATTTGAAAAATTTTTAAGAAAAAAATAAAAACCGACTTCAAAAAATTAAATGCAACAAATAAAATACAGTAAAAGGTATAAAATAATTATTATCTTATTTAGTTACAACTAAACGACGAAATATTAACACGAAATTACTTTTTGAAGTTGGTGCCAAACATATACCTTTTATGAATCGCACTCGACGGATCTTACTTAGTACGTTTGGAGGATATGCTCGGTTATAGGTATAGTTTGTTTGGTACCGAATTCAAAAAGTAATTTCGTGTTAATATTTCGTCGTTTAGTTGTAACTAAATAAGATAATAATTATTTTATACCTTCTAGTGTATTTTATTTGTTGCATTTAATTTTTTGAAGTCGGTTTTTATTTTTTTCTTAAAAATTTTTATTTTTCTCTTTTTAGTGATGTTATTAATAGTGATCATATCATCAGAACTTGACCAAATTAATATGACACCATCCCTAAGACACCCCCTTTCGGATAAAAAAAGAACCATCGAAATCGGTTCATAAACAAAGAGGTTAGGTCTAAACAAACCTAATAAAAAAGGTCTAATACCTATGAAAAAAAATCGAAAAAAAATGGGACCAATCGGAAGCTAGACTGGACCCAATGCAAAATTTTTTTTCAAAATCGGTTGACAATTGGCGGAGATATGAGGTAACATAGGCACAAAAAAAAAAAAAAAAAAAAAAAAATCAGTCGAATAGAGAACCTCCTCCTTTTTTGAAGTCGGTTAAAAAAGATATTTATCGCGAGACTACTGCGGATTATGCTATTGGAGTCTGGGGAGTCTTAAGTCTGGACCAAGAGAGAAAAAAAAATTTATTTAAGATCATTATTTCAAGTTAGAAATATATAAGTTCAAATATTATTTTCACTCAATATTTAACAAAAATTCCCTATATTTGATTCGTGATTGAATCAAATGTAGAAAACATAAAAGTAAATATTTGGAAAAATGCATGGAAAGTCTTTTTTTCCTTCTAAAAAAACCCTTAAACATTTTTCCCTCTTACCCCCACCCCCTTAAATTTGATGTAAAAACCCCCAAGTTGGCGACCATGATGTGGAGATACAAAAAATACAATTTTACGCAGATGTAGGATAAAAAAAAATAATGTAATGTGGTTAAATTGTACCTCTTGATCTGCGCTGTCTTGCTTTTTGCTGAGGCAATTTGTGTTGTAGATTTCTCGGAATTCTTAGAAACCCTTGCAGATGAGCTGGCTCATAATGTATCATTTCACTTTTGTTCACCGACTTTTGCATTATTCTCAAATAGAATGAACGTCGCTGTTCAATAGGGTCGTTTTCCGGATCATCCGAAGACGTTCCCGCCGTCGATGTGGACGCCCCCTCCGCCCCATTATTATTATTATTACTATTTGGACTTTTCCTTTTATTCTTATTGGGATTGTTACGGTTTGGGGCGCCACCGCTACTACTGCTGGTCGAAGTCGAGGAAGAGGAGGTGGTATCCGAAGAGTTGCTGTCTTCTCCGGTGGCTGTCAGGGCCGAAAACAAACGGCTGAACGTGTCCTTATCGGGGTGTAAGTTTTGGGTTAAAATTTCACGGTCATCTGGCAAAATGATGTTGTATAGAGACTGGCCAGCAAGTTCTACCTGAAAATAAAAATAATAATATATCGGTAAATAAAATGGGAAAATTAAAGAAAATATGACAAGATAATAGCTTAATCCAGGGGTTCACAAACTTTTCCGAGTCGCGGCGGCTTGTTTCCATGGCGCCCTATCCATGGGGGGGATGTATATAAGGTGCCCGATGTATATAAGATCTAGTTTTTATCTCGAAAGTGTGTCGCGAATTGTCCAAGCGGGGGGGGGGGGGGGGCAGAGACAAATTTCATATCTCATATTTTAAGTTCATTAAAATAAAAAAAATACATAAAAAAATTGTTAAAAATACCCTGTCGGTTTGCCCGCCGTTTTTTGGCCTCTGCGTGCGACGCACGTGTTGCACTCCCGCCAGGCACGGGCCTGTATGGGGGGGGGGATCGCCCCCTCAGCCCCCCTGGATCCGCCCTTGGCCCTATCCTAGCTAAAAGTACATATATCAAAACAAATACCGTACTTATTTGGTCTCTCGAAATACTCTAGTATTAGAATCGATAAAAATATTTTGAGAATTAATACTTTATTTTTCTATGAAAATCAAAAATTCAGACCACATGGGGGGGGGGGAACCCTTTGAATATATTTCAGATTTTTTCGAGGGTGTCAAAGTTAAATTTTTTCAGTTTATGTATGTCTATTCGTAAGTAAGAAGTAAAAATTACTCCACTGCCGGCGCCCATGCTGGCTAGTAAAAGACCTGCCGAAGGCGGTTCGCAGCTAGTATATATATATCAGAGGCATGTGGTCCATGGATGCCGTGGATGCGGCGGCGCATCTCTAAAATTTCAAACATTTAGAGTATATTCATAAATATATAAGGTCTACTTCAAAATTTCAGGAGGATCTTTAAATTTTCAAATTATTATCCGTTATTTCAAATATACTATATATATTTGTCTAGATTAATTTGTAACAACGCTTAGAGAAATTTCTCTAAAAAAATTACCCTCTTACCTAGAATCGAACCGACGAACTCTTGAACTAAGGGCATCAGCTCTAGCCATTACACCAATGCAACATTAATATTTATATCTTGATTTCTGTTACTAAAACTATATATTTTTGATTTGGACTTTGTGTCGAGATAATATTGTATTCATTTGAACTCGAATGAAAATGAAAAATCACCAATAGATTTTAAATTAAGAAACATTAAATATATAATAATTAACGAGGCAAATTTGAAATATAATTGTCAGCTCGGATTTTAAACTGATGGCTCCAATCGATTTTCATTAACCAGGCAAATTTGAAATATAATTCTAATTTGGACTCGAATTTTGAAATGAAAGACTCCAATTTATTTTAAATTAAGAAACATTAAATATATTGATAATTGTATCCTCCCCCCCCCCCCCCCAGGCCACTCAAAAATTAAAGAGGCGAAATTTTTAAGAGACGATGTATTTTAGGTAGTTTACGGGTATACATTTGGAGTGTGGTTTTTTAAGAGGAATAAGATTTTTGGACCGAGACGCTGCCCGCCAGGGCACCAGCCCGGAGGGCCGAGCTTCGAGGGCGTGCGTCCAAATGTATACCTGTAAACTCCCGAAAATACATAGTTTCGCCTCATTTTCGTCCCGACACAGCTACAGAAATGAGGCTCTAGATATGAATCTGGAACTATTTTTTTCTTTTATAATCTACAGCATTGTGATATTTTTTGTGTGGAAATAGATTTATTTAAAAAAGTGGGATCGTGTGAGGAGGAGAATTATATTATATCATTTTTTTTAAATTCGATAATGGATATAAGGCTCCAAATATTTAAAAGAGATCAGGTGTTGTTTGTATGACAGGCTGC
Source organism: Forficula auricularia (assembly GCA_024734495.1). Classification (NCBI taxonomy): domain Eukaryota; kingdom Metazoa; phylum Arthropoda; class Insecta; order Dermaptera; family Forficulidae; genus Forficula; species Forficula auricularia. Next base: position 8,919,754 of record JALMQS010000127.1, read on the forward strand.
TCCCTCAGTATTGCCATGAGAAACTCATATGGGCATGCGTGTCTTAAATCGTTCAATTTTGTAAAAATCCAAAAATAAGAATAACAAAATTTAGATTTTTAAAAAATTATAAAAAAGTGGCAAATTATTAAAAAATAAACAAATAATATATAAATCAAATAAGATGTGATTGATTTCTTTTTCTGTGCGCAAAGAAAAGCGAATTGAATATTTAATTTTTGAGTGGTGAGGGGAGGGGGAGGAATAATTATCAATATATTTAATGTTTCTTAATTTAAAATCAATTGGAGTCTTTCATTTCAAATTACAATTACAATTATATTTCAAATTTGCCGCAAATATACCGCAAATATACCGACGGCATCAGCGCTCCCTGTCGGCAGCATTCTCTGAGCGTTGTTACAAATTAATCTAGGCTCTTATATATAGTATATATTAACGTTAGATGAACGCGAAAGTTAAAACTTTTTATCAAGTCACTGCCCTATTTTGGTGCAATTGGGACCTGATTCGTTTTGATACTGAACCAAGAGTTGAAAAAATGGAAAAGGCATTTGCGGGATTAACGCAGAGGATGGCGGATCGTACCCGGCTGGGTCCTATCTTTTTTCAACTCTTGGTTCAGTATCAAAACGAATCAGGTCCCAATTGCACCAAAATAGGGCAGTGACCTGATAAAAAGTTTTAACTTTCGCGTTCATCTAACGTTAACATTAAACATTCTAAATAAAATTTATTATTGAATATTCGAACAAAATTCATCTGTTTCGAATCCCCAAAGAATCAGACAGATGGACTTTATAGCAAATATATATATATATATATAATAGTTAGATATGGGCATCCTCGGTATTTTAAGTTTTCAATGTAATCATGTTGAAAATTAATATAACACAAAATGTTTATTAAATTTGACAGAAACAAATAAGATAAGGGGACAAGGCAATCGCGAATTGACGTACGAGAGAGGGAATGAAGGGGTTGAAGGCTCTTTCAACCCCCATCCCCCCAGAGAGAAAGATCGAGAGATTTCCAAGCAGTTGCCATGGTTACCTGTGCGCGTGCTAGGCTCAAGATTGCTAGTCTATTCAATAAAAAATAAAAAAAAAGCATTTATCGTTATTATTTTATATTAAAAAAATAAAAAATATTCCACCTCAAAGAAGGGAAATTATTATACTGTATAAATAGATATTATTATTCTCTCTCTCTTTCGCTTGTTCTCGTTTCAAGTTCTTCCATCCATCCTTCCTTCTTTCTATGTGACCCCATTTTGCGAATTCATTTTCCTTTTAATTGAATAAATCAATTAGAGTAATCATATTAGCGCTGCAATGTTTGCATTCAAATGAAATTGGCAACACTTACATATGAACCCATCCTACATATATATAGGAAATTATTAAATTATAATAATAGAGGCAACCATTTTCCTAAAACATTAAATATGGCGATTTAATAATTGAGATAACTAATTACTACTAGTGGTTGGAAAACCGAGTACTTCGCTTGGTTTGTTTTTAATTATTGTTTATTTAATCAACTAAGGTAAGTTCGGCCAAGAGTGCGCACGGGGTAAGTGCGAGTTTGAGCTCCAGGACTTGAAGTATTATTTTAAACTTGGAGCTAAACTTTTGAATTCGTAGGAAATTTTCTTATTGTGGCAGCTATGTAATTGATTGGTATGTCTGAGCTAACAAAAACAGCAGACGTCAACGTGGCACACAGTATTTGACGACCATCAGAACAGTTAAGTAGGTATTTTTATTGTAGCGGCTCGCTGTTGCTTTGGCTAGGAGCTTTTAGACGCGGCCGCTAGATGACTCAGTCCGATCGTTGCGACACTTTTGCATGACTGATAATATTTCAGTCATGTTATAAGTGAAGCAATTCGATCTCGGCTGACGAATCGAAGGAGGAGTTATCCACCAACTAGGAGCTCCTCGCCCGCCAACTAGGCGGGTGGCGCCCAGCCCGGCTCTTTACCAGGGACGAACACCGCCCTGTCTAAATCATTCTTAGGTCCCCTCCAACTAGGGGGGGAGCGCGGACACGCACCACGCAACGCAACAACCCCTAACATATAAAAAACACATTTCGAAAATCTATTTATTTCTATACGGGAAAAAACCCATCAAAAACAACTTAGCCGAAGATGAGACCGTGACAGATCGAATGTCCAACACAAAACCCTCCTAACCAGTGAATTTCATCCAATCGTTAGAGCCGTTTTCGAGAAACCGATCCCCTAACTAATTGAACCAAAATAGGGCAGTGACCGGATAAAAGTTTTAACTTTCGCCTTCATCTAATGTTAACATATATATAAACTTTGCTCGTTTAATATAATAAGATTATAGGTATATTTATATGAGATAAAAAAAAAATCAAGATTTTAATATATCTAAAATACATAATAAATAGTATACTCTAAAATTCGTCCCTTGTTGGGAACCTCTTTATTTTTGTTTTTTTGTTTTATTACATCACTAAATTACCAATTACAATAAGTGAATTCCTATCAACTGGTATTTCCTCCTTGACTTAATGACATTATCATGTTACTTGGACATTTTTCTTACACTCATTAGATTATATAACGTTTCGATTAAAAATAATAATAATAATAATAATAAAATACACAATCTTGATCAATAATACATAGATGCATTTAAATAAAAAAATTATTATGTATTGGTTGAAATTATAAATAAATTGCGGAAAAATTCAATGTCAGTTTTTTTTTTTTTTTTAAATAAAAATTATTCTAAAATTATTTTTTAATGAGAGTTGAGGAAAAATTTATTATATAAAGGACAATAAATCCAGCGCAGATGATGACAATAAATTTGTTGCAAACATTTATTTTTTGTAAGATAGTTGAAGTTTGAAAAAAAAAGTAAATCATTCTCGAACTTTTATTTATTTATTTATTGAGATTTTAAAATTACATAAAAAACTAATAAGAAATCAACTGGTGTGGGCACCACACGACTTTCACATTAGTTTCCTCCTTATTTGAAATCATTATAAAAGAGAAAGAATTCAATATTTATGACAAATTCTAAGATTTTAGTAGAAATACTAGCTGCAAGGCCCGCCTTCGGTAGGCCTCTTGCTAGCCAAGGGGCTTCGACCCCTGGACCCCCCGTCACTTGAACACTCCCTCTCCTCCATCTTCAACGACTCTCCATCCCACCGACCCTCTCCCTAACCCCGGAACTTCTCCCCCACCTCTAAGCACTCTCCAACCCACTAAACCTACCCCCTGGACTCTCCACCAATGGAGACCGCATCCCCTGGATCCCCATCTTTCCCCATGGATCCCAACCTTTACCCATGAACCCCACATAGATATGTATATATAGGTACAGACATAGGCACAAATCCCCCTTAGTAGCCCCCTGGACCCCACCCTTGGACCCTGTACCCCCTGGACCCCAACCGCACCCCTGGGCACATACAAACATACAGGGACAAATGTCCTTTAGTAGTTTGTGATGATATAGGTACAGACACAGGCCCTCTAGTACCCCTGGACCTTCACATACCTGACTCCCCACGCCCTGGACCCCACCTTCAAACCCCCACCCCTGGACCCCAACCCCCCACCCCCTGGGGGACGGACAAACATAGGTATATATACAGGCACAAATTCCCTTTAGTAGCCCCCTGGATATAGGTACAGACACAGAAAGAAATACCCTTTAGTACCTGCCAATCCCCACTCCTAGACCCCACCTCCCACCCCTGAGGGGACGGACATAGATACATAGATAGATAAGTACATACAGAAGCAGGCACAAATGCGCTTTAGTAGTATGTAATTATTAAATTGCGATATCAGAGGGATTCATCCCCTCAGGAGTCGAACCTGAGAACTAACATGCTTTCCGAGCAGTCAGCTCACACCCTCGAGACAAAAAACCTCTCTCTGAATCGCAATATATTATAAAAGCACAGAAATTTTTTACTCCATTCTTCTATAAATTAAAAAATTTAGCTTAAAATGAAAAAAAGTTTTTCATACAAGTCCTCTTATTTAAATATAAAATCAAAGATTTGAGCATCGTTTTTTTTTTTTTTTTTTTTGAAAATAGTTGAAATGTTTTTCAAAAAATCAACTCGGGTTCAGATTAACCAAAGATGTATTTTAAAAGAGAAAGAATTCAATCTTTTTAAAAAACATTCCAACTATTTTCAAAAAAAAAAATGCTCAAATCTTTGATTTTATATTAAAATCATTATACCAATTTTCTTCATTCAAATTTCTTCAAATTGGGTTTCCTCAAAGCCGTTTTGAAAAAAAAACGGAAAAAAACCAAAAGAAAGAAAATGCCAAAAATCTTTCAGGTCGTTTGATTTTAACCAAAATCTTGAGGTATACTTCATCTACCCTCAAGATAGCTTATGTTTCAAATTTCAAAGCTCTGCGACTTACCGTAAACGAGATATGAATAATTAAAATATTTATTTTGCGACACTCCTAATTTACGCCCCCTTTCTTTATTTCAACCAGATTAAAATTTATACACGACTAACAACTTATAACACTTGATAAATAGACCAATTTTTAAAAAAAATCGTTCAAGCCATTTTTGAGAAAATCGCAGAAAACGAAAAATCTTCCATGTAAATGCCTACTTCCGGTGTTTCGATTTCAACCAAAATCTTGCTGTACTCCTTCTAGACTATATCGAGCTTAAGTTCGAATTTCGTAGCTCTGAGACTTACAGTTGCGAAACGCAGGCGGTACATACATACGTACGCACGGACCAATGAATTTTTGTCCCCTTTTTGGTCTCTGGGGACCACAATATCTCGTTAAATGTTCTAAATCCTGTTTCAAAGAATTAAGGGTATCGACTCCCTCGACCTAGAAGTGACAAAGTGAAATGAACTTTTTTCACCTCGGAGATAGAAGCTCTCAAAACCCCCCGGGGGGGGGGCGATTACAATACTTACACATTATATTTTTTAAATATAAATGTGAAAGTAAAAAAAGCGGCCAAATGCAAGCCGTATATTTTTTATGTCCTAAAATATTTGAGATATAGGTATCTACTTGTGATACTACTTGATTCATGCCTGATTACCATACTTGATAATAATTAAGTTCTAAGATACTTACATCATTGTAGCCAAGCAGAGTTTCAATTTGTGGTGACACCATCACAATTTTGCCTGTTGATAGGACGATTAACATGAAGCTTGACATTTTCTAAAAAAAACATATATATAATTAATATCTTATATTCTAGGCTACATATGGAGAAGTTAAAAAATGCAGAGGATGTGATAAAGAAGCAGAAAAGTCAGATCACGTTAAAGACTGCAAAAAGTTCAAAGTATACTCATAGGGATGGAAACAAAGGAATGGTGGGAAAAACTGAGAGGAAAGAGCAATGGAGAAGAAGCTGATCGGGAAAATTCAAATATAGTCGATGAAGAAGGAAAGAAGAGAGAAGGAAGGAGGGTGGGAGCTACAAACAAGAATAGATGAAGACGAAAAAACCAATCAGGACTACGGATGAAGGATTTGTATATTTGCAATCTAGGTAGGTATACAACAAAATTTGTCAAAAGAACAAAAATTGTAAATAATAAATAATAAAAAAATTAAATTGAATAATAATAATATATAGGAGTCAGGTGGCTGAGTGGTTAAGGAGCCTTCTAATCAAGCTAGAGCTGGTTCAAGCACGACTCGCTGCAAATATTTTTAACCGACTTCAAAAAAGGAGGAGGTTCTCTATTCGACTGAATTTTTTTTTGTCTATGTTACCTCATATCTTCGCCAATTGTGAATCGATTTTGAAAAAAATTTTGCATTGGGTTCAGTCTAGCTTCCGATTGGTCCCGTTTTTTTTTATTGGTATTAGACCTTTTTTGTTAGGTTTGTTCAGACCTAACTTCTTTGTTTATGAACCGATTTCGATGATTCTTTTTTTATTGGAAAGGGGGTATCTTAGGGATGGTGCCATATTAATTTGGTCAAGTTCTGATAATATGATCACTATTAATAACATCACTAAAAGAGAAAAATAAAAATAATTTTTAAGAAAAATATAAAACCGACTTCAAAAAATTAAATGCAACAAATAAAATACACTAAAAGGTATAAAATAATTATTATCTTATTTAGTTACAACTAAACGACGAAATATTAACATGAAATTACTTTTGAAGTCGGTGCCAAATAAAGTATACCTATAAGTGAGCGTACCCGCCAAACGTACTAAATAAGATCCGTCGAGTGCGATTCATAAAAGGTATATGTTTGGCACCGACTTCAAAAAGTAATTTCATGTTAATATTTCGTCGTTTAGTTGTAACTAAATAAGATAATAATTATTTTATACCTTTTAGTGTATTTTATTTGTTGCATTTAATTTTTTGAAGTCGGTTTTATTTTTTCTTAAAAATTATTTTTTACTGGCTATAATCTGATGATCTCTTCAATGGAAGGCAATGGGAAACCACGCTTGTGAAAAATTTCCCAGGAAAATTACAATAGAGAGGATACTCTCTATAGTAATCGCCGACGCTCGCCGGATTCGAGTGTGGCATTTGAATAATAATAATAATAGTAATACCTTATATTATTAAATAAGCAATTCTCGTATACAGGGTGTACTGTATCACAACGATAAACCGTGAACGGTCCAAAATCTACAAATTTTTAATTTTAATTATGTCCCATCTTGATTTAATTAATCTTTGGCTATTAATAACATTATTGGTAGCCAGAGGAGTAGCCGCGGGGGGGGGGGGGGTCAAAACTCTCCCCAAGGGCAAGGCTCATGGGATGAGTGATAGCATAACGTTTCTTATTAAAAACGACTGCTTTTTAAATATATTTCATATGTTTAATCAAGAATTATGTTTTTTTTAATTTCTCGAAGTACCTATTTGTTTTAATAAAAAAAAATTCCCACTAAATATTTTGCTTTGTGGATTAACCCCCCACCATGAAAGTTTTCTAGTCACGCCACTGTTGATAGCTATTATTGCATTAATGACTATAATATCCAAAGATTAGTTCAATCAAGATGGAACATAATTGATTAACATATTAAATAAATAAACACTATGAAAATTTGTTTTTAAATTTTGCCAAAAAAAATACAAATATTTTTATTTTTTCTAAAGAAGGAAGTACAAAGTTCTGTCCATTTTGAAATCTTGACTATAAATGGGCCATTTTTTTTAAATAACTTCCCATTCTAGTATAGTAGACTGTTTTTACATTAAAGAAAATATTCAAAGTTAACTGATCAAAATTTTTTAAAACGCTAGCCAAATATTTTTTTTCTCCAAAAGTATAGTATACTTATGGTTTTATTTTGAATTCTGCTCAATAGCAGGAATATTCAGGAGTGCGTAACAAAAATTTAAATAATAAAATATGAAAATTTACAGCCACAGCATCTCATTATTTAGGAGTAGGGTAGCTATTTTCACGATTTTCAAAATCGAAAACTAGAAGACTTTTATTAAAAAAAAAATTAAAAAAAAATAAGTTCTGGACCGTCGTAAACTGGTCTAGCACTTGTACAATGTTTATCGTTGTGGTACAGGACACCCTTTATAAAGATCTCCCACATTTTGAAGAGATATAAAAAATGAAAAAATTTAACTAAAGAAAAACTGAAGGAGACAATAAAGAGTGTGTCTTCTGCTGGAATTATAAATTTTATTTATTTATAACGAGACTATAGTTTCGAGGGCCTTGCCCTCTTCATCAGTCTATTACAATGTATTCACAGGAATTAATTTATGAATGAAAGGTTAACATCTTTCATGTGGTTAGGTTAGAAATTACACAGGGTGGGCAAGTTAAGAATTGACATTTATACCTGTTTCTTTATTTTGACTGTAGTTGGCGTTTCGAATCGTTAGAAATTTTAAAATCATACAATAATTCAAGAAAAAAATTCTTAAATCGTAAAATAGAAATTCCCGAAAGCTTTATTTTAAAAATAGCTGCTAAAATATAAACTTCACGAACGCCAACTACAGTCAAAATAAAAAAACAAGTATAAATGTCAATTCTTAGCTTGCCCACCCTGTGCAATTTCTAACCTAACCACATGAAAGATGTTAACCTTTCATTCATAAATTAATTCCTGTGAATCCATTGTAATAGACTGATGAAGAGGGCAAAGCCCTCGAAACTATAGTCTCGTTATAAATAAATAAAATTTATAATTCCAGCAGAAGACACACTCTTTTATTGTCTCCTTCAATATATAAAAATTCTGCTACTCTCGGCAAAAACTTTCAATTTAAAGAAAAACTGAATATATTTTTGAGAAGAACATAAGATATATTTTTTTAAATGTTTTTGAAACATTAATTAGAAGAAAAAAAGGGGGGCTCAAAAATGAAAATTATAACCCTTCCGACCAAACCTATACAAAATTTGGTTAGTTTTTTCAATTCTAGCATTCTGGGGACAGAATATGTATAAAATTTGGTTGAAGTTGGTCGAAAGGGCTAGAATTTTCATTTTTGACCCCCTCCCCCTTTTTTTTGTCTGATATAATGTTTAAAACACATTTTAAAAAATTATTTTATAGTGAAAACAAAGATTTAAGTATCTTTTTGGGTGTCTTTTTTTGAAAAAAGATGGAAATTATTTCAAAAATCAACCCAGTATATAATATTATTAAATGAATTTAGGAAATGAAAAGGACATCATAGATATTAGAGAAATATTTTTACATTGCATATCAGAGAGGTTCGTCCCCTTAGGAATCGAACCCAAGCGCTAACTAAGGGTGCCGGGCCAGTAGCCAAACCCTTAAGACAAATCTCTCTCTGACATGCAACATATATAAGTATTATAGCTAGAAATATTTCTCTAATATCTATGATGTCCTTTAAAGTTAAATTCATTTAATAATATTATATACTGGGTTGATTTTTGAAATAATTTCCATCTTTTTTCAAAAAAGACACCCAAAAAGATACTTAAATCTTTGTTTTCACTGTAAAATCCATGGGTCCGTCACTGAAAACTTTTTTCAGTTTAGCAGGAATTTTCACTATTCCCTTTGAGTTGAAGGGAGTGAAAAATCTAGCTATAATAATTATATATGTTGCATGTCAGAGAGAGATTTGTCTTAAGGGTTTGGCTACTGGCCCGGCAAGCTTAGTTAGCGCTTGGGTTCGATTCCTAAGGGGACGAACCTCTCTGATATGCAATGTAAAAATATTTCTCTAATATCTATGATGTCCTTTAAAGTTAAATTCATTTAATAAAATTATTTTATGTTCTTTTCAAAAATATATTCAGTTTTTTTCTAGTTAAATTTTTTCATTTTTTTATACCTCTTCAAAATGTGGTAGATCTTTTTATGCCCCATCCTGTAGGTATATATTTATAGGGACGATCCTAAGAATTGGCAAGTTTTCTACAATAATGAAAATGACGTTCTATTAAATCCTTTTATTGTGGTTTTCTTTGCATCAAATTGAGAGCATTGAATTCTACCACTCCGTTTTCATTGGAAAATATACCTCGAATTAATTAAATTTTAATATATAATAATATTTGTAATGAGCTAAGAGTGGATTTTAAAATTAATTAATAAAAAGAAATTGAAAAAAATTAATTATAAATAATTAGTTTAAATAAGAAAAAACCTATTTCGTGATCGAAATCGTTAAGAGCTCTTTTTGAGAAACTGATTTTATAATATATAAATAAATATTCATAGATACGAGAATTGCTGACTTAATTTAAGAAATAATGAGAGATTTTACTAAAAATGTATTTATTGATTTATTTTTCAAGGAATTTTAAGCGTATATTGGAGGAGCTCAAGCTTTTTTTTATCCTGGGCTTAAATATCAGATGGTAATAAACGCTAGTAATCAGAGAGAATGCTGATCGGTACACAATTCATTCAGGCTGCTGATGTCGGAAATGACCAAGTTAAGCACAAGATAACCTCCCCTCTCTCATCTCCACTGATAGAAATCTCGACACTGTTCATCACATATACCTACTACTAAAGGAATTTTGTTTTTGTTTATTCAAAACATTTATCTTAAGTCTATAATTGATTAGTATACGTAAAAAAAGATTATTAAGCAGGTCCTTTCGCCGCCAATTCTATATAATAAAAATGAATTTCTGTTTCTTTGTAAGCGCAGATCTCTCAAATGCCTGGACCGATTTGGGTAATTTTTTTAAAAAATATTCGTAATAGTCGAATTCAGGTTAATACGTAAAAAAAAATTGGAAAAGTTGCCCGGAAAATTGGAAAATTTAGGAAAAACTAAAAAAAATTCAGGTTAGCCAACATAGCTTGCCAAACAATAAAAGAACTAAACTGGCAAACCAAACATGTGTTGGCGGCCCTGTTTGGCAGATTTTTTAGTGTCATTCATTCTCAATAGTTCTAACCACATTATCATTGAAGAAGAATTTAATACTGCAACAAAGATTTAAAAAAACTATCTATTTTTTTAATGTACCAAGTTAATGTTTCAAGTTTTTACTAATAACGCCATCTTATAAGATGACGAGCAACAACCGAATATTTTAGCGCCTCTTAGGGCCAGTTGTATGTCGGTTGGTAAACTCTTTAAACGTTGGCAAAGGGTAAATGGCTGGGATGGCCAATCAGATGAAAGTGCCTGTCATCTGATTGGCAGGCACTTTCATCTGATTGGCCATCCCAGCCATTTACCCTTTGCCAACGTTTAAAAAGAGTTTACCAACCGACATACAACCGGCCCTTACAGGGTTCCGTTTTATCATTTTTTTAGTGAACCCTAAAAACGGCTTCTAAATTTTTTTTAGTTATTAGTAGAGAACGGAATTTTATGCAGTAAAAAGTGCCAAAATATACAGTTAAAAATTTTGAAATATGTAAGTAATATGCAGTATACGCTGAAATATGCAAATATATGCAGTAAAAAATGACAAAATAAATTTTTTTATGCACTAAAAAATTAAAATTGAAGATAAAAATACTAGATATTTAAAGGAGTGCTGTGAAAAGAATAAAATGATAAAATAAGCTTAAGACACCAAGTGTCTAATATCTACTTTTATTGCGTAAAAAATTGCTCAAAATTCTCATTACATTTAATATATTAAATAAATCTTTGAATTCAAAGAAATAATAAGTGATCTTGAATAAAATCAACATAATAAATATAATAATGACGAAAAATTACAGGGGGGGGAGATAATTTTATTTAACAGTCACGAGAGTATTGTATTGCTTTTATTTGCAAATATTTGACCGGCTATAATCTCATCCCTACACTAATTTTCACACACACAAACACTCAATGTTCAAAATGTCCCGAAGACCGTTAAAAAAAAAATAATTAACAAAGGATCTCAAAAATAATTAAAATTTGATTGTAATTGTAAATAATTTATGTTTACAAGTATTTTTCCCAATTATATTCAGGTTATTATGTCTACGGTCACTTAAAATTGATTTATACTATGAAAAGGAGCGAACCACATCCTCAGAAGTAATGGGGACAAATTTAAAGTAACTTAAAACCCCCATTGGAAACTTTTCGTCATTTTCGTGTAGATCAAATCAAAGTACAACTGAATAAAAAGAAAAATCAGTGGGTTGTTGTTTTTTAGCTATGTTTACATCCTTTGTAATTCCTTCGTAGTCCAACGCTACACTCTTGTCGTTGAGGCCTATTTCAATTTTCTTCGAATTTAAATTAGTGTCCTCCTGTTTGATTTCTTCATTTTTTCATTCTTTCTCCGAAAATTTACTTTTAAAAAATCTATATTTGGCGCGAAATAGGCAATATTTGACAAAAAATCCTTCAAATATGCAATTTTATGCAATATTCTTCAAATATGCAATTTTATGCAATATTACTCAAATATGCAAAAATATGCAGTATAAAATTTAAGCCACAGTATCCTAGATGCATGATTCGGATAGATAATTTATCTCCTGGGTCGTATGTGGCGGCAAACAAAATATGCAATTGCATAGGAATCCGGTCTCTAATTATAACTATAACTTAATTTTTTATAATAGTTTAAATCTCTATCTATACTTTGGTGAAGTTTCAATCACACATTACCGTCCAAATTTTCGAAAATAATTTTTTTTTTTAATGTAAACATTTTCTTATAGTCTTATGGAAAATTAAGATCTTGACACTTTCTCTTCGATTATACTACTATTAGTTGATTAGATAAAGTTGAAAAAAAAAACTAAAAATTAGCTTTTCGAAACATGCAGGTTTCTTTTTTTGCAATAAAATATATCATTGACCGAAGAATTGACTGAGAAATTTACTTTAAAAAAATCAAATAAATGCTGTTTGGATGTAAACATAAACCGTACAACGCATTGCCAAATCATACAAGAGTTATTATCAGCTGATTTGAATAAATCAAACTAACTTTTGTATTTAATTTTTTACTTTATCCAATGCAAAGCATGGGTAAAGTATTGTAATCGCTCTCGGGGCAAGCGTGGCTTCAAAGGGTCCTCAGGTAAAGACTACGGAACCCATGGACTCAATTAAAGTCACAAATTGTAGTATTCAATTAGGTTGAATTTTAGCACGTGACGGTTTTGCCAAAAATTACATGGGGTCTCGTCGAGAGGCCAAAAAGTGCGATTTTTTCATTTAGTGCGTGCGGATGGATGTATGTATGTATGTATGGATGGATGTATGTTATCGTTTTTTTGGCCCACGATTTTTTCCACACCTTTGCGCTGATTGAAATGAAATTGAAAACCTACCATTAGTTTAACAAAATGAAGCGCTGATTAGTTTTTGGTACATATCGGCCCACAAACATTAGTACTTTATTTCAGTACTTTTTTAGTTTTTTCTAAATATCTTGAAAATGACTTAAACAATTTTGATGAAATTTAATATCCTAATTAAGTACCTTGGGGACCACAAAAAAGGTTAAATAAAGTTTTTAGTAAAATTATATTTTAAAGTATTTTACTCGAAAGTAAGATAGTACTTTTTTAATTTTTTTAATTCCTTAAAATTTATTCATTTGAACGTTTTAATATAGCTCATTTAGCCTTGCTTAAATAAGAATGGATAGGCTTCTCTCTGTGAAATGCTAAAAATTTGGGAGGAAATTTTATAAGTAACCATAGCAACTGCGTTGTTTTCTTATCCCTTACCTTTGCTGAAGACATAGAGGAATCGACTTTAAGCCAAAAATAGCGATTGATTCTCATCTAATACTTGAGGAATAACCATTCTATATTGGATTTTTGACGTTTCGGTTTTTATTGGTAACCATTGCTGAAGACATAGAGAAATCGACTTTAAACTAAAAATTGCGATTGATTCTCATCTAATACTTGAGGAATAACCATTCTATATTGGTTTTTTGACATTTCGGTTTTATTGGTAACCATTGCTGAAGACATAGAGGAATCGACTTTAAAGCAAAAATATCGATTGATTCTCATCTAATACTTGAGGAATAACAATTCTACATTAGTTTTTTGACGTTTCGATTATTATTGGTAACCATTGCTGAAGACATGGAGGAATCGACTTAAAATCAAAAATAGCGATTGATTCTCATCTAATACTTGAGGAATATCCATTCTATATTGGATTTTTGACGTTTCGGTTTTTATTGGTAACCATTGCTGAAGACATAGAGGAATCGACTTTAAACCAAAAATAGCGATTGATTCTCATCTAGTACTTGAGGAATAACCATTCTATATTGGATTTTTGACGTTTCGGTTTTTATTGGTAACCATTGCTGAAGACATAGAGAAATCGACTTAAAATCAAAAATAGCGATTGATTCTCATCTAATACTTGAGGAATAACAATTCTACATTAGGATTTTTGACGTTTCGATTATTATTGGTAACCATTGCTGAAGACATGGAGGAATCGACTTAAAATCAAAAATAGCGATCGATTCTCATCTAATACTAGAGGAATAACCATTCTTGCATTACATTTTTGATGTTTCTGATTATTATTGGCAACCTATTACTGAAGACGATGGAAGAATCGACTTAAAATCAAAAATAGCGATTGATTCCCATCTAATACTTGAGGAATAATAATTCTAACATTAGGTATTTTGACGTTTCGATTATTATTGGCAAACTATTGTTGAAGACATGGAGGAATCGACTTTAAAATCAAAAGTAACGATCGATTCTTATCCAATACTAGAGGAATAACCTTATTGCATTCCATTTTTTGATGTTTTGACTATTAATGGAAACCTCTACTGAAAATGGAAGAATCGATCTTCAAAAATTCATAAAAGAGCTATAATCATCTGATTTGAGTAAAACAACCCTAAGCTTTTGTATTTAATTTTATTATTTTTAATTGTTTTAATGTCAATATGAACTACAAATTTCATAGTGATATCTTTTTTTAATTCTATTATTTTTCATTTGTATTTTAACTTATTTTATTAAATATTAGATACTACACTTCTTTTGACTCAACTGGAGCGAAAGGACCTCCTTAAGGTGGTTCGATAGAGATTGTATTAGTCAAATAAGCGCTTGTATAAAAATAACAAACACAATATTATGTAAAATAATCAACTTAATTTAGTTAGGGGCCGTCCATAAATTACGTCACACGAATTTCAAGATTTTTAGCCCCCCCCCCCCTCACCCCTCGAAAACCATACTTCCTACAGTAAATTTCACTCTTACCAAAATGAAAGAGCACTAAATTTCTCGTCGAATAACACACTGAAAAGTTAAAATCGGTTCAGCTGTTTAGCCACAATCGATCGTCAAAGATAGGCAATTTTTACCAACTTGGAAAAAAAGTGAATTATGTTCATTAGATGGTCACAAGAAACCACTCTTCGAATTTTTGCGATTCTGACCCTCAAAATAGTTGACAATTGGCTAAAAAATGAGATTATCAAAGTTTAATCTTAATTGGTCAACGGTAACCAGTGCCGCAATGAGGTTGAAGTTTTTGAAAAACTGCAAAAAATTGCAGTTTTTCATTCATAAAATGAAAACCACCCATCATAGAAACTAGATTCTTGCTAATTTTCTAGGAAATTCTGTTGGTTTGAAGTTTTCCTTGAGCCACTTTTTTGTTAAAACTGTTTGAATTGAAGATATCCAGCATTTTCCAAGACAGGATCCGACCTCATTGCGGAACGGGTTACCTTTGTCCAATTAAGATGAAACTTTATCAATCTCATTTTTTAGCCAATTGGCAACTATTTTGAGGGTTAGCACCGCAAAAATTCGAAGAGTGGTTTTTTGGGACCATCTAATGAACATAATTCACTTTTCCGCCAAGTTCGTAAAAATTGCCTATCTTTGACGATCGATTGTGGCTAAACGGCTGAAACAATTAAGTACATTTTAAGCACGTTGTTCGACGCAAGATTTTATGCTATTTCATTTTGGTAGGAGTGAAATTTTCTGTAGGACGCATGACATTCGAGTTATAAGGGAAAATCTGAAAAAATTCCAAAATTTTCCTGGTTTTAAAAATTTAGCACCAGTGCACCAGCCAGAAACCATCGCAAACTCATAATATATACCTAATATATTATTTGGGTTGCCTAACGTCGATTAAAATTATTTCCAGCTTGTGCATATTTCTTAGCCAGCAAAAGTCTAATTTGCCTGGGCTATTACATGGGAGAGAGAATTTTTTTTTTTTTTATCTTACCGTTAATAACGCCGAAATGTCCATTTTTTCGAATAGAGGATGAATAGTAGGATTAGACATACAACCAAATTTTTCCAAAACTGAAACAAAATAAATTAATTAATACATATATACCTAAAGTTTTTTCTGAAAATATAAATTTTGAAAAAAAAAACAATTTTTTTTTGATTGTTTTATTGAATTAAATAAATATAATTGAAGATTAACAGATTTCAATTATAATCATTTTAAAATCAATTCGAATTTTTTCTGTTAATTTAAAAATAATTCCCCGCAATCCGCCAATGGCTAGTGAAGCCGGACTGAAGGCCCGGTCGTCAGCTAGTAAAGAAATAAATTCAAGAAGCCTCATTGAATAATAATATTTTCAAATAAAGATTCTATAGTAAAATTAAATGCGTTTTTGGGGTCAAAAAGAACCCCAACAATACAGCAGGGCTAAATTAATGAATAGCCAGTTTGTAAATAGTCCAGTCAAATTGTGTTTTTATCAGGAAAGTTTTGGGGTAGTTCTGATTTTTGCATAGATGTTTTTTGGGGTGCTAAGTCCAAATCTGAGGTCTCCACCAAAATTTCGTGACGCAACATTGTAGAAAATGCAAAAAAATGTGAAAATTTCAATTTTTTGGCTTTTTTCTCGCTTATAACTCGAAAACTATCAACTTTTCGTAAATAATATAATAAGGTTCATAAAATTTCCTAGAAATTTCATTATTTATGTTTTTTCTCCGACCAACCGTTCGGGCTCAAGCGCTAGTTGAAATTAGCCTATTTTTTTTTGTTTCGGCAAATTCCAAAAACTCGCACTTTTTTTGATATTTTCCCATTTTGACCATGAAAGAGCACGTTTTTGACAAAGATCACTCTATACATTTTTAAACTAGAACAAATTTGCTACAATTCAAACAAAGTTTCATCTTAATTGGATAAATGGTAATCCGTGCCGAAATGAGGTTGAAGTTTTGACAAACAGCAATTTTTTGTAAATAAGCTGACGTGTTTTGATGTGGCCATCCACTTGATTTTACCACACAACCTGGCCCCTCACTTATATTTAATATTTAATAAAATTAGTTACAGGGGTTAGTTTTTGCATTTTTAGACTCCTGGGACCCACTGATTATGTATACAAAATTTGGTTGAGTTTGGTAAATGGCCAAGATTTTCATTTTTTGACCCTCCGCCCCCCATTTTGGGCGGTTAGATTTTGCATTTTTAGACTTCTGGGGGTCCACTGATTATGTATACAAAATTTGGTTGAGTTTGCTCAAACGACCTAGATTTTTAATTTTTAACCCCCCTCGACCCCCTTAATTTTGGGTCGATATGCACCAAAATCTAATCAGCTCTTAATCTCAATGGACCAAAACTACGTGTGACATTTGGTTTCGATATTCACACTAGTTTTTGAGCTAGCTCGTACACAAATTTGGTAACGCACAGACTAACTAACAGACATTTTGACAAAACAATTATTATCTCGAAAAATATAATTTTTTCGATGTTCACTTATTAGAGCTTTTTTGTAGACCTAAATGCCATGGTTTCGCTCAATTTTTTTAATCGAAATAGTTTCAGCCGTCTTTTAGATATTTTGAAAAAAAGAAGGAAAAAAACACTTTTTTCATGCACGATTACAATACTTGACCATACCCTGTATGGTAAAGTAAAAATCGCAGATTTTCCTTCATAAAATGAAACTCATCCTAGAAAATTGATTCCTATCTAATTCTCTAGGAAATTTTGTTGATTTGAACGTTTACTTGGACCACTTTTTTGTTAAAACTCTTAGATTTATAGATATTCAGCATTTTCCATGACGGGAAATGATCTATTTTTTCAAAAAATCGCAGTTTTTCTTTCATAAAATGAAAACCACTAATCCTAGAAACTTGATTCCTGCCTCATTCTCTAGAAAATTGTGTTGACTTGAATGTTTACTTGTACTACTTTTTTGTTAAAACTCTTACATTTATAGATATCCAGCATTTTCCCTGACGCGTCTGAGGATTCGGATCAAATCCTGTCATGGAAAATGCTGGATATCTATAAATCTAAGAGTATTATCAAAAAAGTGGTCCAAGTAAACGTTCAAGTCAATAAAATTTCCTAGAGAATGAGACAGGAATCAAGTTTCTAGGAGTGAATTGTAGCAAATTTGATCTAGTTTAAAAAAGTATAGTGTGGTCGTCGAAAACGTGCTCCTTCATGGTCAAAATGGGAAAATATCAAAAAAAAGTGCGAGTTTTTGGGATTTGCCGAAACAGAAAAAATAGGCCAATTTTCAACTAGCGCTTGAGCCCGAACGGTTGGTCGGAGAAAAAACATAAATAATGAAATTTGTAGAAAATTTTATGAACCTTTATTTTGAATAGAAAGATTATTTAAGAAAAGTTGATAATTTTCGAGTTATAAGCGGAAAACCGCCAAAAATGAAAATTTTCACCTTTTTTTGCATTTTCTACAATGTTGCGTCACGAAATATTGATGGGAGACCTCAGATTTGGATTTAGCGCCCCAAAAAATATATATGCAATAAATAAAAACTTTCCCCCATAGGGGCCCATTTGAGCACAATATAACTGGACTAAAAATAATATTTTAAAAGAGTGAAAAATGTTGACTAAAAATGTGTTTATCGTTTGTTAGAAACAAGAAAAAAATAATTTCTTATTATATGTAACGTACCTTGATGAAAGCGTATGAAATGAGCTGTTAAACGTAATATATTTGTTTTATCCATACGTTTTCCTGAATTTTTCACCATCGGCAACATATTTGCAAGTATAGAAATGGAGCAATTCATTCGATCACGTCGCTGCTTTTCAGCTTTGTTGCGTTGCTCGCGGCTATTGCTGAAACAAACAAACACACTGATTAGTTTTGATTGGTAAGTACCTACCATTTAGATATACGTAGAACAAAATTTAAAATTAAATTATCATATTAAACATAATTTATAGTAAGTCAACCTGGGTGAATTATATGTTAATTTATTCAAACTTTCGGAACAATAAATATGCAAATTTGCTTTGCAACAAGTGTTTGTAAAATTAACGGGTAAAGCCTATAGGGGTATATAAGCATACTGAATCGGCCCCCGAGAGATAATTTAATGATAGTAGGTACCATAGAGTAATAAAGAGTGGAAGGCTCAATAAGGAGCCAATGTATTTTAGCGTATACGAGTTACAGAGCTCTCTGGTGGTTCGGATTGGGCAACAAAATGGCGGGAATTGCTCTCTTTAGCTCTATAATTAAATTATTAAAGAATTAACATATAAATTAATATATATATATATGGTACGCCATAGTAGAAAAAAATAAAAACCACTTTTTTTATAAAATTCAAATAATGATTTTTTTTACTTTATCCAATGCGAAGTATGGGTAAAGTATTGTAATCGCTCTCGTGCCAAGCGGGACTTCAAAGGGTCCTCAGGTAAAGACTACGGAACCCATAGACTCAATTAAGGTCACAAATTGAAGTATTCAATGAGAGTTGAATTTTAGCACGTGATGGTTTTGCCAAAAATTACCGGAATCTCGTCGAGAGGCCAAAAAGTACCATTTTTTTTGGAAGTGCGTGGGGATGGATGTATGTATGTAGTGTGTTATCGTTTTTTTGGCCCACGATTTTTTCCACACCTTTGCGCCGATTGAAATGAAATTGAAAACCTACCATTAGTTTAACAAAATGAAGCGCTGATTAGTTTTTGGTACATATCGGTCCACAAACATTAGTACTTTATTTAAGTACTTTTTTAGTTTTTTCTAAATATCTTGAAAATGACCTAACCAATTTTGATGAAATTTAATATCCTAATTAAGTACCTTGGGGACCACAAAAAAGGTTAAATAAAGTTTTTAGTAAAATCATATTTTAAAGTACTTTACTCTAAAGTAAAATAGTACTTTTTTAATTTTTTATTTTAAATTCTTTAAAATTTATTCATTTGATCGTTTTAAGATAGCTCATTTAACCTAACTTAAGTAAGAATGGTTAGGCTTCTCGCTGTGAAATGGTAAAAATTTGGGAGGAAATTTTATAAGTAACCATAGCAACCGCGTTGTTTTCTTATCCCTTACCATTGCTGAAGACATGGAGGAATCGACTTAAAATCAAAAATAGCTATTGATTCTCATCTAGTACTTGAGGAATAACCATTCTATATTGGACTTTTGACTTTTCGGTTTTTATTGGTAACCATTGCTGAAGACATAGAGGAATAGAGTTAAAATCAAAAATAATGATTGATTCTCATCTAGTACTTGAGGAATAACCATTCTAAATTGGACTTAAGCTTGAATTATTTGCCATAAAAGAATTTAGTCTTTTTGATTTTAAGTCGATTCTCCCACGTTTTCAGTAGAGGTTGCCATTAATAGTCAAAACATCAAAAATGGAATGCAATAAGGTTATTCCTCTAGTATTAGATAAGAATCGATCGTTATTTTTGATTTTAAGCCGATTCCTCCATGTCTTCATCAATGGTTACCAATAATAATCGAAGCGTCAAAAATCCAATATAGAATGGTTATTCCTCGACTGTTAAATGAGTAAATTGATAATTATTTTTGAATTAAAGCTAATACGGAACTGTAAATACCAAACGATATCTAATTAATAATGAAAGAATAAACATATTAATATTTGAAATGAATTTGGATAAAGTTTAGCAACGATCCGTTGCAGTTTATTTATTTACGAGCCCAGCTCCTTCTTTTTGTGTTACGCTCCTTCGGCCACTTTTAAACATTTCGATCCATAAAAAAACGCTTTTACAAGATAAATCACTTTCCCCGTATTGTGACAAAAGTCTCCAGTGAATTTCAGCACCTTTCACACCCTCTGACCACAAAAATCATAACACTCCTCGTTGCTCCTCTTTGGTGCAATCTGATAGCGTAGCTGACAGCTGACATGCTTATGCTGTTGTAGCTTGACGACAACTGACGCAATCGTGATTAAATTCCGCACAGGTGACCACAGACGCGCCAACTCAACGCATGCGCATGCGGCCGACTCCTATCTTAGTTTAATAAAATTGTAGAACGAAAAGTATAGGAAATTTTTGACTTATCCTCGTATATTCGGTTTCTCAAAAACGTGATGAAAATCGTGGATTAGGGGTTTTCGGGTCCAGAAATCGATCCATCAGAGTTTTTATTTGATAGGTTTTTTTCTCAATTAAATTATTTATTCACAGACTAGGTGGGTGTGTCAATAAAAATCTATAATTATTTGTTTTTCAATTCACTTGTATTAATTAATTGATTTTTTTAATCTTAAAACCCACTAATAATTAATTATCAATAATATTATATATTAAAATTAGAAAATTTAATTAATTAGATAAATGCTTGAATAAATTTTTAATTAGGTAAAAATAAATAATTAATTAGCGGTATTTTCCAGGAGAAGACGGTGTGGGAAAACTCAATTGATTAATGCAAGGGCAAATCAAGGATAATGAAAACCATAAATTTAAAATAAAATAATTTATTATAGAACGTGTCATTTTCATTTTCTTGAAAAACCCGACGATTCGAAGGATCTTTAGTCCTTTTCAGAGATTCAAAGAGTTAACGAAATGACAACCTCAGCGTACCTATTAATATTATTTTTTAATTGCAATTAAATTCAAAACATTTATCACAGCCTTGATGATGGCCAGAGTCAAAACGTTGACAAAAAATAAAAAAATTAAAAATTATATTAATACATTGGTTTTAACTAAAGCAAAAAAAAAATTACTTTTAGTGTTTTTAGCTTTAGATCGGTCGGTTCCAAAATGTAGAAAATAAATCCTTTATTTGCGAGCCTGACTCGCACTTGGCCGGTTTATTTTAAATGATTTTTATATTATAAAAATTCTAATATATAATTCTAATATTTTTGGTAAAAAGAAAATTTCATCCTAAAAGTTAAAGTGTGGGAATTTAACATTTTGATTAAAATTTTTTCTCATCAGAATTTCATCTGGATCAAATTTCTCCAGATTCCTTATATATAATTTTTTTTATGATCTATTATTTCTTTTTTATTGTATATTTATTCATATCATGTTTTGTCTTTTATTATCTATTATATTTCAAGTTGGGTAGGAATCAGATTTTTGCAATAGTATAGTTTACATAATATAATATACTATATACATATATTTGTTTTATTTTCACTTACATTGAATATCTTGAGAAAGTATTGGTCTGCATGGTTTCGAATGTTTAAATTCTAGTTTTCATCAGAAATACACTTTGTAAAGCTCCATCAAAAACTTTAGGTATTCAATTATTGGTTTATCTGATGGTGATGGCGATAAATCAAAAATGACAAATCCTATCAGTGGCGGATCAAGTCAAGTGGGGGCCCTAAGCGGTAAAATAACGGGGCACTCAAAATTTCATACTTGAAAACGATCGCAGAATAACTCGATCGAAACGTCATAGTTATATTGTATTATTTGTTCGTGTTCAATAAATAATTATAATTAATTTTGTGTGATTTAAATAAAATGTCAACCCTTAGAAAATAATAATTAAAAATATCGAGGTGTTTGTTTCATTTCTAAAATTGAATACAAGTGTTATAAAACAATGTTTAAGAAAACACTTGAACATGTGGCGCACACCTAAAACTGTCGGTAGAGCGCACCACATACTCAATCACCTTTAACACACAAATCTGTATTACAACACAAAACAAACAAATCACAAAATATCACTATTTGTAAAACACATCACACACATACACATATTATATGTAAAGTTTTAATATAAATAAATTACCACCAAGGCGAGAAATAAATTATGTAATTCAAGAATAAACAAATCAATTTCAGAAAGTGAAATATATATCATTCTTAATGAAATATAAGTCATAATCATTCAATATCAAGCTAGATTCAAGTGGAATACACTTGATGATTGAGGTGATATCTACACAACAGGGATCTCTTACCAGTCCGGTAGCCTGAAGTGTATTGAATAGTATCCTCTCTTTCCCTACAAGTTCACCTGCGTCCAACTCGCCTTGTGCCGTGTACCAAATTTTATATGTGCATTTTTAATTAACCCCAACACCTTCCCCATAAATACAATCGGCCTTTTTTGGGACCCTTTACAAGCACGGGGGCCCCCGCATCCGCTCATTCCGTTTACCCTATGATCCGCCACTGAATCCTATCTATATAAAATTTAAAACTTAAATAATAATTATCAGAGCTAAATTTTGGTTAACATAGAACGAGAGAGAAGTTTTTGTCTTTTTTTATTAGAAGTGTATTTTTATTTATTTATTTTTGTATTTAAAAAAATGCCTCTAAAAAATGTTATTTTATCATACAATAGATACTTATTCTTTTTTATTTATTTATTTATTGAAATATTGAATCTGTAAGGCTATCTAGCCTCTTTTAGATGTATAATTTAAAAAAATTTAAATTACTAAAAGAAAAAAAATTAGAAGATATTTAAGTAAGTAGGTACTTGTTTTTTGTTTTTTTTGGAAATATTTCAAAAAGGTTTATTCGATTTTGATTAAAAAAAAATTCAACGAAATCTCACACGGAATGTCTTAATATTATAAAAATTATAATATAATTCTAATATTGTTGGTAAAAAGAAAATTTTATCCTAAAAGTTAAAGTGAGGGAAATAGATAAAGTGATATCTCGTAATAATGGAGTTTATTATTCTAGGCGGGGGTGTGAGTTTTGTAGGGGAGGGTAATGAGTTTTGCAGGGGGACACTGCGCCATTTGCCCCTCCCCTAACTACGCCCGTGATAATAAGATAACAACAAAAGTTTACAAAAAGTAATTATTACCGCCATTGGCCTAGTTAGGGGAGTTTTCCTAGGGGGGGGTAGCCGGTCACCTGATTAGATAGAACAAGGTTTCAATTTCGGTAATCCGATTAGAGATCAACTAATTTTCTAGTAGGATTGATAAAATAACGAAATAATTTAACGAGAAATACATAAGTAATGCCTCGTAATAATTGAGTTGCCATTTTTCTAGAGGGGGGGGGGGGCAATTAGTTTTATAGAGGGGCACTGCCCGATTCTTTCTCCTGATTTCGATCGGCCGCCATTTTCTATACAACCCTGTATTTATTTGTGTGGTCATGGTTGCTCGAATAACCATTGGCTCTTTATTTGACTCCGCCTCCAGAAATCAGATAACAAATTGGCCAATAAATGCTTCGAGGGAAAGAAAGGGGTTCATCATATTGGCTAAAAAAAGGGCGGAAGTTGATACGCAATAAAGATATCGAAAAAAAGGGCTGGAAAAATAAAATAAAAATGGCGAAGGGGAGCATAAATGAAAATATAATTTTAGAAATACCTAAACATAAGAATAATTCTTTCTTCAGTTCCAAATAATATGTAGTTGCTGTAGAATTGTTTCAGGATTGATTCTTACTCGCATAATTTGAGGAAAATAGTGATTATTATTCTGAATCCATAACACATGTATCAACTAAACGATTTTGCTGCTTAGAGTTTATATCTACCTATTATATTTCATTAGAAAATCATAAGAGGGTATCATCTATTAAATCCGATAGAATGGATTAATTTTAATTATATGTCAGAAGGGTTGTTTTTCACCCCCTCGGGAATCGAACCCGGGTGCCAGTAAACAGCAATCCGGGCCATCTGGCTCACCTGTGAGGTGCGAACCTCTCTGACATATGTAAACGCGTTAAATATTTTACTCAAGATTATTATCTTCATTTGTATTTTACACATTATTGCGAGTAAAAGTAGATAACTACGCATAATCCACGGCGCAAATCCAAGGACTAAAATGGAAAATGATAGAGTTTTTAATATTTATTAGTCGCAGTAGACCAGGCTTTGATTGGTTTCTGTCTGTCTGGATTAAGGGAGTTCGGGACATCTTATTTATCTGGTTGATCTTCGAAAAAATCTTTTGTATTTCTGCAGACTGACAAAGACTGACAACTAAATTTTTAATATAAAAAAAAATTATAAATTGTGGTGTTTTTTGAGGCTCTTGAAAACCTTGAAAACAGATGCAATGTCTTCGTTAGGAAAAAGGAAATAAAATTTCTTTATATTCTAACAAATCTATTTTCATGAAAAACTTATGAGACGTTTCGGCGGATATTCTCGCACCATCATCAGTCCAAGCTTTTCATAATATAGTACATATGTCTGTGTAGAATGTCATTTTCTTTTTACAAATAATAGCATTATAATCAAAAGGCTGGAGGCTTTTTTGTGTTATAAGTATTATTAATATAGTATATGTCAATATCAGTGAATATATCATATATATAATTAATTGTTTTAAATCTTATATTGTTTCTATAATTATTTTTCTTAAAATATATATATTTTTAACTGTAATTTTCAATAAGTCAGTCAATTTTCAGTAAGACTTATTAAAAATTACAGTTAAAAATATATATATTTTAAGAAAAATAATTATAGAAACAATATAAGATTTAAAACAATTAATTATATATATAGATATATTCACTGATATTGACATATACTACACCAATAATACTCAAAACACAAAAAAGCATCCAGCCCCTTGATTATAATGTTATTAATTGTAAAAAGAAAACAACATTCTACACACATACATGCACTATACTATGCAAATGTTTTAAGAGGAATAACTATAGAAAACAACCCATAAAAAAGGCATTCTATAAGATTTAAAACATTTCATTATATATATGATATATTCACTGATATTGACATACTATACCAATAACAATTTAACACACAAAATACCTCCAGCTTTTTGATTAAAATGTTATTATTTGTAAAAAGAAAATGACATTCTACACAGACATATGTACTATATTATGAAAAGCTTGGACTGATGATGGTGTGAGAATATCCGCCGAAACGTCTCATAAGTTTTTCATGAAAATAAATTTGTTAGAATATAAAGAAATTTTATTTCCTTTTTCCTAACGAAGACATTACATCTGTTTTCAAGGTTTTCAAGAGCCTCAAAAAACACCACAATTTATAAAAAAATTTTTATTAATTTAGAATAAACATCTTTGTTTTTATAATATTAATAAAAAGAATATTGAGATAATTTTTTTCTTATTATAAAAACATTTATTTAACACAAAAACGATTTCAAGAAATAGAGCTGTAATTCTATACTAGTGCTTTTGTTATATTCTGTTGGCTGCAAATAACTTTTTATTATTTACATTTATGAATATCTAATTAACTAGACAGTCAAATCTATTGAAAAAAATGTATCATTCGATTCATAAAAGTGGAATTATTGATCTGTATAAATTTGTTGAAAATGGTATAATTTGTATAGAAGTTATAGTCCTTTTAAAAGCACGGTTCATTTACTTCCATGCTAAAAGGACAATTTTCAATATTTTATTTCTCCGCAATGGGATAGACGATCAACTTCAAATTTCTGGAATACATATTTAATACATCAATGATTTGATGGTAAAAATTTGAGAATTTTCTTATAAAAATTATAAAGAGTCCCGAACCCCCTTATTGATGCTCATGATAGCTCAAAAATAGAAAGACGTAAAAAGTTCGATTCCAAAACAAAGAACTGATTAGATTTTATTAGGATGACCATTTTTTCCGCGGTCCAATCCGGGACATTGAGCCCCCCTCCCCCTGCATCCTATTAACGAAAAAAATTATTTTTATTTTTTTTTTTCAAAAAATAATTAAATGAAAAACTAAAATGAAACATGAAAATACAGTACAAAATTATTTATAGTACCTATAATAAGTGTGTGGTGACTGTAAACCTAAGTCGAATGCGTTCATGAAAAGACGCGCGAATAAAATATAATCTAATATTATAATTTTCACATGATATGATGAAATATCAAATTCGGAACATTTTCCGAGATATATTTTAATATGGGACACAGGGCTTTAATCCGGGACGAATGGTCACCCTAGATTTGTTTGACTTACTATAGTTTCAAAACTTTTGGTTTAAAATGCAGAAAAATAATCCTATGATTTTTTGAAGATTTTTACTGGTGGGGGTACCTACGGACAAATAATCAGTACTTATACTTAAATTTAAAAATAAATTGTAAATCTTTTACTACCTATATTTAAATTTATAACTAGGCTAGGAGGGCGCATTCAACACCCCTTATAGCTATTTGAATCAGCTCAATCTCAAAACTAACCATCTACGAAATTAGCGGAGAATTGAAAAAGTTTTCCCTTTTTCCCTGAAATTTAATTTTGGTTCACAAGACGAACCTGTGCATCTTGTATATATCTATATAAATAAAAATGTACTGTTACACCTAAGTGATACGTTGAAGAACCCCCGAAAGTTCTTCACCGATTTCTTTGAAATTTTCACACAACATTCCATTCAAATACACGAGTGTTTTTATATATAGTGTTTTTATAGATATCACACCTGTGGCATGTAAAAAATATTTTTCGAGGAAACAACGCCAGCGCCTCTCTGGGGGGTAAAAGCAAACAAACAAGATGGCCGATAATAGCTTTTTGGAAATCTTTCAACTGTCAATATTATTTTTGGTTAAGGGAACAATTTTGACAAGTAATATATCATTCATTTACTGTTTTAATACCTATTCTATAATTATTTGCATTTTCAATTTATTTTCCAAACTATTATTATTTTTTAAATATATTTAAATTTTTGATCAAATCAATTTTGACAGGTAAGCACCCGGTCGTCAGCTATTATCTATATAAAAATTTTAACCATTAAACGAGACGCTCCCCGCCAGGGGCTAGGTGACGCCGGGCCGAAGGCAAGATAAATGGGATAAAACTAATTTACCCCAAATGGAGAGGAAAATAAAATAAACTGCAACGGATCGTTGCTAAACTTTATCCAAATTCATTTGAAATATTAATATGTTCTAGAGTAAAGTACTTTAAAATATAATTTTACTAAAAACTTTATTTAACCTTTTTTGTGGGTCCCAAAGGTACTTAATTAGGATATTAAATTTCCATCAAAATTGGTTAAGTCATTTTTCAAGATATTTAGAAAAAACTAAAAAAGTACTGAAATAAAGTACTAATGTTTGTGGACCGATATGTACCAAAAACTAATCAGCGCTTCATTTTGTTAAAATACTGGTAGGTTTTCAATTTCAATTCATTCGGTGCAACGGTGTGGAAAAATTCGTGGACGACAAAAACGATAACACACACACACACATCCATCCATCCATCCATCCATCCGCACGCACTTCCAAAAAAAAATGGCACTTTTTGGCCTCTCGACGAGATCCCAGGTAATTTTTGGCAAAACCGTCACGTGCTAAAATTCAATCTCATTGAATACTTCCAATTTGTGACCTTAATTGAGTCTATGGGTTCCGTAGTCTTTACCTGAGGACCCTTTGAAGTCGCGCTTGCCGCGAGAGCGATTCCAATACTTTCTCCCATGCTTCGCATTGGATAAAGTAAAAAAAATATGACCTCATTGGATAAATGAAGTAAATATTAGTAAAATACTTGATTAGTGGAAAAAGTATTATTATTTAGTCACGTGATTATAGTATGATGAATTTTCATTTTTTTTTCAAATTCATTTTTAATAGAATTTTCATTTATGTAAAAACGTGTATTTAAAAATAAATTCCGATTGCACCTAATGGTTAATTAATTACCCATTGAGGTTCCATTACTATCTATTGTTTTATGATTATTGCGTATGTTTTGAATTATGTATGTTTTTAATCCTATATTGAAACAAAGTTTCTTTTAGTTTGATTACAATGTATGCTGCAAATACTAAGTAACAATTTTTTAAAGTGACTGTGCCAATTTATCCTCTGCCCCCCGTCCCCCAACCCTCCGCCCCCGCCCATGAAAGTCGTCATACAGTAAGTATTATTCCCCTCTTCAGACCTAGACTATTATATACAGAGTTTAAATATAACTATATGGATTGCATAATGCATATAAATTGCAACCAATGCAGTGAAGGGTAATTTAAGAAGAGGAAAATTTTATTTATGGTAATAAAATATAAATATAAAAAAAAGCTGGCCAAATGCGACTCGGGCTCGTATATCTACCTAGTTTTGTGTACCTACCTTGTATTTTAGAAAATATATTTTATTATTATTATTATTTATTACTGCAATTTCAGCCTTAATTAGGCTCAATACAGGATTCTGCTACATAATATTCTTAATATTCATACATTTTACTTTCATTTTAGATCAATCAAAAACAAAAAACTATGCACGCATGGACAAAATTTGCGCTGACAAACAGAAAACAAACATACAGACAGACAGGAAATTTGTTGATGGTGTTTTCTTGCATAACTTTGCTTGAAACGAGTACATCCAAAATTGGAGGCGATTTGGAGTAATGCACACACAAATTCTAACGTTCTATACTTTACAGGACAAGTTAGCCTCTTCTGCTCTGCAATCACAAATGCGAATAAGAAATTACATTATAATTAAATAAATGAAAAATATTTTTACAGGCCAATGCAAATAAAAATTGGCGTTTTTACTTGAATTTCAAAATTAAAAATAATCAATAATTTTTTTAAAAATATATTTTATGTATAAGCAGGTAGCAATTTTGTGGGAAAAAATAACATATTTGGATAGGTTTTATAATTAAACAAGTGGTTGAAAAAATGAATCATGAAGTTGAATCAAAACAAAACAATTGGTTGTTCAATTGAACAATAACTAAAACCCGAGCGAATCTCTGTCTCATAGGTAGGTATTTATTATTATTGTTCAAAATATTTACATTGAATATCTACTCTTATTAAACGAGCAAAAATTGTATATTTATTTATATATATATTTGTATCTTGGTTCTATTTTGAAAACGACTCTACCGATTTTGATGAAATTCACGGGTTAGGGGTTTTTGGGGTGACAATTCGATCTGTCACGGTCTCATCTTCGACAAAATTGTTTTTGATGGGTTTTTTTCGTAATCAAATTAATTATTCAAAGGTAGAAAAATGCCAATCTTAGGGATTTGAAAAGGGATTCTCTTTTCTTTTGTACCCAGGCAGACAATGGGTTGATAATTCATTGTTCTCAAAGGCCTTGAAGAAGTATTGTGATTGTGGATTTTATAACATATTTTGTTCTCCCTAAACGTTAGAAATATTAATAAGCGTTTTATAATAGTTTTTATAAAGAACTTTATTTATTTAATAGAATAAAAAATAATCAAGAATTTATTTATAAATATATTTCGCATAGACAGGTCTCAATTTTCTGAAAAAACAACACATTTTGATAGGTTTTATTTATTAACAATTGGATGAATAAAAATGAATCATATGGTTGAATCAAAACAGGTGCAGGATGTGGGGTGCAGTGGTGGGGGATCCGGGGGTAGGGCGAGGTTTCGGGGGTGGGGTCGAGCGGACTGGAGGTGTGGGGGGTGGGGGTGGGGGGGGTACAGTGGGCGAATATTATATATTTTTGTATTTTTTTACTTTATCCAATGCGAAGCATGGGAGAAAATATTGGAATCGCTCTCGCGGCAAGCGCGACTTCAAAGGGTCCTCAGGTAAAGACTACGGAACCCATGGACTCAATTAAGGTCACAAATTGAAGTATTCAATGAGATTGAATTTTAGCACGTGACGGTTTTGAAAAAAATTTCCTGGGATCTCGCCGAGAGGTCAAAAAGTGCCATTTTTTTGGAAGTGCGTGCGGATGGATGGATGGATGGATGGATGGATGGATGTGTGTGTGTTATCGTTTTTTTCGTCCACGAATTTTTTCCACACCGTTGCACCGAATGAATTGAAATTGAAAACCTACCAGTATTTTAACAAAATGAAGCGCTGATTAGTTTTTGGTACATATCGGTCCACAAACATTAGTACTTTATTTCAGTACTTTTTTAGTTTTTTCTAAATATCTTGAAAATGACTTAACCGATTTTGATGAAATTTAATATCCTAATTAAGTAACTTGGGAACCACAAAAAAGGTTAAATAAAGTTTTTAGTAAAATTATATTTTAAAGTACTTTACTCTAGAACATATTAATATTTCAAATGAATTTGGATAAAGTTTAGCAACGATCCGTTGCAGTTTATTTAATTTGAAAGCGGCTCTCAAATAAAAATCGACCTTTTTATCAGAATTTTAAATTAAAAATAATATTAAAATAAAGCTTTTAACTGAATGAAGGAAGAAGTTACCGAGCATCACTCGGTGCCTCCAGGTACTTATTTTTAAGCAAGAAATGAAAATGCTTGACGATCGTGGAAAAATCTTCGAATTTCAATTTAAACAAAAGTTTCATCGTTTTCAACTTTCAGTCGGCAAGGTAGTAATAATAATAAGAATAATAACTATGTCTTATAAATGAACTATTCTGTAGCATTTTGTATTTTCCAATAGAGTATAAAAATAAATGCAAATTGTGTAATTATTTCCTATACATTGTAAATAAAGATATTATCTGTTTGACTTAAATATCTAGTATAGAGATAATTACTCGGTTGGGAATTTTCCATTGGCATAGATGAATAGCAATTTAATAGAATAGAATAGAATACATAACGTCACTTTAATGTATTACTTTTCTTATCTAGATATTAAAACACACATATACACATACACATACACTTTACTATATTTTTACTTTATCCAATGCAAAGCAA
Source organism: Forficula auricularia (assembly GCA_024734495.1). Taxonomy (NCBI): domain Eukaryota; kingdom Metazoa; phylum Arthropoda; class Insecta; order Dermaptera; family Forficulidae; genus Forficula; species Forficula auricularia. The sequence goes on from JALMQS010000127.1 coordinate 8,951,089, forward strand.
TTGTCAGCCGATTTTGAAAATTTTTTTTGCATTGGGTCCAGTCTAGCTTCCGATTGGTCCCATTTTTTCGTTTTTTTTCATAGGTATTAGACCTTTTTTATTAGGTTTGTTTAGACCTAACCTCTTTGTTTATGAACCGATTTCGATGGTTCTTTTTTTATCGAAAGGGGGTGTCTTAGGGATGGTGTCATATTAATTTGGTCAAGTTCTGATGATATGATCACTATTAATAACATCACTAAAAGAGAAAAATAAAAATAATTTTTAAGAAAAAATAAAAACCGACTTCAAAAAATTAAATGCAACAAATAAAATACACTAAAAGGTATAAAATAATTATTATCTTATTTAGTTACAACTAAACGACGAAATATTAACATGAAATTACTTTTTGAAGTCGGTGCCAAACATATACCTTTTATGAATCGCACTCGAAGGATCTTACTTAGTACGTTTGGTGGGTACGCTCGCTTATAGGTATAGTTTTTTTGGCACCGACTTCAAAAAGTAATTTCATGTTAATATTTCGTAGTTTAGTTGTAACTAAATAAGATAATAATTATTTTATACCTTTTAGTGTATTTTATTTGTTGCATTTAATTTTTTTGAAGTCGGTTTTTATTTTTTCTTAAAAATTATTTTTATTTATGCAGATAATTTATATTTTATTGGCAACGTTTCGTCAACTTTGTTGACTTTTTCAGGGCTCAAATAGTTAACTTCCCTGCATATTTGTCATTTTTATAAAAAAATTATTTTATACCCATAATTTTAATGTATTATTTTGTTTTTATTATTGTTATTGACTTATTTTATAAGTTATTATAATGTATTATTTTGCTTTTTTATTATTAATATTGTTATAATATATTGATAAATATTGTACTATATCACTGTATATTAGGCATTAGCCGTTGAAATAAAAAAATAAAAATAATAATAATAATAATAATTTATTTTCACAAAGTGAAACAAAGAGGGTTGTCCTCTGCTTGATGCAAATAAACATACACACATATATATCAAGATGATATATCTGTATATATATTATTTATTTGTTTGAGACTACATAGTTTCGAAGACTTGGTCTTCATCAACAAGTCTTTCTTCAATTATAAATGTTATAAGTTCCTAGCCCTCAACAGCAGTGACGAAAGAACACCAAGTTTTCAATATCCATATGATATTGACTCCATGAAAAAACATTTATAATTGAAGAAAGAGGCTGGTGATGAGGACCAAGTCTTCGAAACTCTAGTCTCAAACAAACAAATAATATATATACAGATATATCATCTTGATATATGTGTGTGTATGTTTATTTGCACTATGTGCAGAGGAACAACCTCTTTGTTTCTCTTGTGAAGTGACTAACTCTGCTACTCTCCACGGCAAAGCTTAAAAAAACTTTTCAATTAAATTTATTTTCAATTTATAAATTGTTCTTTTATTAGCCTTGGGTTTAAAATTGCCCGATACATAATTGGTAAATTTTAAGTTAGGTTATGCGCTACTTACTTTTTTCTCTTAACTGCATTTATCCATTTTTTCTAATTTCCAACTATCAATTTGAAATGTATAAAATTTCCAGTCACTATTTCTGCCTGTATTTTTACAATTAACTACACAGCAACTATTATGCACCATTTTTAATACTACTTTTTATTTGTTTACTCTGACCGTGAGCATGATTTAACGACAATTTGGCCACCAGGATCGCTGCGATCGATTCAGTTGTCCCCACCATGCACTCCGCACCCTGCCAATAATTGGATGGGAATTTAACCTGCAAGATTCACGCGCTTATTTTAAAAGCTGATGAAGATCTTTTTCTATTTCTCACTTGATTAGTGATTCAAGTTCTTACACTATGTCAAATTTTAGCATTCTAGTGTCGTTGAATTTTCTCTATTAATTAGTTTAGCTCATAAGTTTCACTCCTTCATTTTAGATGCTGAAGAAGGGAAATTTACAGTTTTTCGATTTCCCCCATTAATAATGCCCAAAATCTACTAACATGCCAAATTTTAGCATTTTATATCCATTGGATTTTTACTTATTGAGAATTTATATTATAAACTTCACACCTTCTTTTAAGATGCTGAGGAAGGAAACGTTTCGTTTTTCGATTCTCTCCTTTATCAAGCCAAGCTCTACCAGTATGTCAAATTTTATCATTCTATAGTCATTGTATTTTTACTATATGTTAATTTAATTAATAAAGTAAAGGGTGTGTAGTTTCTCAGTGAATGAAATAAAACTCAATATATTTCGGATTATTAGTCCATCATCAGCAGTTTACAGGTTAAAACAGTTTAAACCTGTAAACTCCTGATGATGGACTAATAATCCGAAATATAGTGAGTTTGTATAAACCTCTTTGAGTTTTATTTCATTCACTGAGAAACCACACACCCTTTACTTTATTAATTAAATCATGTTTCACCTAAAACCTACACCACTTTCTCTAAGTAAAAATATGTTAATTTAGCCAATAAATTTCATCCATTCCTTTTATGTTCTGAAGAAGGAAAAATTTCGGTTTTCGATTTCACCTTTTACCAACGACCCAAAATCTACCACCATTATGAAAATAATGAAATTTTATCGCACAAAAAATACACCCCCTTCATTTTATGTTACTCTTGTGTTAGCAAACATTATCTACCCAATTTATTTATTATTATGTTTTCAATGACATAATTTCTATTCAAAAAAATACACCCTTGATTTGAAACTAGATATAAAGGATTAAAAATTTATCATTATAAATAAAAAATAAAATAATAATAAATAGATAAATAATAAAAAAATTAATATATAATTAAATACAATTTTTATTTAGGTAATTCCCATAGGTAAAATGAAAAAAAAATGTTTCATGCACTTTGATGAATATTAAAATATAAATGTTATTATTTTTATCTCTATTATCTATTTATTTAATGATATTTTTTTTTATAAAGTCAAGGTTAATAATGCATGGTTGGTGCATTAAATAGTATTTGTGTAATAATTGGGAATCCGGCGTCATATTCATTTGGCTATTGTATTTAAATTATAGAATATAATATATAGGTATAGGATATATTAAAAATGGACGACTAAATGACAACATTGCATGTGAATACTTACCAACACACTCACATTGTACATTCTACAGGAAATTCAATATTAATAATTACCAACAAAAAAATAAAAAATAAAAAAATGATATTTTAATCGAATACTTTGCATTGTATTGAATTATTTTTTTATCTTATTATCGAGCAGTGAACCGCGACCTAATATAGTGTACACCTACTTCCACTTCCACTTTCATTTCCAAGTAGAAGATAATAGAGGACAATAGATTATCTAATGAATTCCAAAGTAATTCCAAAGACGGTGTACACCTAATTCCAATCGCGGTCCACCCCTCGGTTATTATGAAGACTTGCTGCGAATTAACAAATAAATTGGGGAGATAATTTTTGTGTTGATGGGGATGAAAGAGAGGTATAGTCCATGTCAAAAGTGGTATTTATATTGTGGACATTTTCGGAAATTGTATATCGGTTTTTAACTTCAAATTTGGACTTTTCCATATCAAATTCAGGATTTTAAAAATCAAAATCGGACTAGATATTTGTGTACCAATTTTAGCTCATTAACTAAAACCTTTCAAGATTGGCATTTTGTACTTCCAGAAAACGTTTTCATGTAAAAAGCTAAAATTTGTAGCATTGTAAGATATTTGCGTACCAATTTTTCAGCTCATTAACTAAAACCTTTCAAGATTGGCATTTTGTACTTCCAGAAAAGGTTTTCAGATAAAAAGCTGAAATTTTGAGCATTCATCTAAGATATTTGCGTACCAATTTTCAGCTCATTAACTAAAACGTTTCAAGATTAGCATTTAGTACTCTCAGGAAATTTTGATTTTTAAAATCCTGAATTTGATATGGAAAAGTCCGAATTTGAAGTTAAAAACCTATATTTAATTTTGAATCAGTTTTATAAAAGTAGAGCTTATCAATTCGGTATACTTATATAACATAACATATATGGGGCATCTGTTCTGCATTTCCGGGGACAGTTCTGTATTTCAGCAGCCTGTCCCCGGAATTTCTTTAAGAAATACGAGACGTACAAATGTTTTGTATTTATTTTTAAGTACCGTATTTGCTTATTATTATTATTATTATTTTTACTTTACCTACTACACAGGGTATAGTATAGTAATCATGCATAAAAAAGTGTGTTAATGTGTGATGTAACTATTTGAAGCCCTGAAGAAGTCGGCAAAGTCATCGAAACGTTGGTTGAAAAATAAAAAAAATCACACAACAAACTTTTTGTCATTATTCCTCATATAAGCTTTCAAAAAAGTTTTTTATTTTTTTTATTCTTTTTTAAATACCTATCTCAAAATAGCTAAAATTATTTATAATATATTTATGTGGAGAAAAATCATTTTTAAACCATGATTTTTTATATCTCTGTGGGTTCAGATTCAGATATCCAGTATAACTTAAAAAAAAAACACAAGAAGTCGTAGAAAGTTAGTTCTTGTGCTAAAATGTTTGTATTTCTAATGCGAAAAGGCTGAATATAGATTTTGGGCTTTCTTAGCTTTAAAATTTCTGGTTTAAAAATGCAGAAAACATCATTTTTCGAATTATTTTATTAAGGTTTTAAGCTGAAGTAATAATATAGGCATAAATGAACAATTTATTTTATATTAAAGTTTATTATTAATTCCTTTTAAGAGCGTCTCTCGCGAAAATAACCTTTAATTTTTTTATTATTATTTATTTAATAAATGTGCGGGTGTTCTATTATAATTAGTTTCTGATCAAAATGGAAATTTGTTAAAAAGGGCGCGAATAAAATGATATTTTTAGTTTAGACCTAAGAGAGGGGTGAACCGCGATTGGAATTAGGTGTACATGCCTTTCGAATTAATATCTCCAAAACCAGATGTGGTTGCAGATATCATTGTTCACTTGGAAGGCCTTCAAAAAAGCTTTAAGAAGTATTTCTATGTAGATTATTCAAAAGTGGACTGGATCAGAAAACCTTTTTCGGGAACCTTACCAAATGAATTGGAACTAAAAGAAAGTTTTATCGATCTTACAGATGAAAGATTATTTTAAAGAGAAATCTTTAATTAACTTCTGGATCGGATGTAAAACCGAGTACCTTTTGATCTTCCGGCAAGCTCTGCTATTTTTGATGACATTTGTTACGAGTTACTTGTGTGAGAGTGGATTTTCTGAACTCTTGTACATAAAATATAAACATAGAAGCAGAATAAGTGTTGAAGAGGACTTAAGAGTGAAGATAAGTTCCATTACTCCTAATGTTGATATTTTAATCACAACAACAAGTTTCGCACTAAAGACTATAAAAGTATATTTTGTATGATGATTAATTTTTTGCTGAGTTTGTACTAATTTTTTATTTGTATGTTTTTAGACCTATGGGTAATAAATAAAACTGTAAATTAATACCATTTTAATCTTTTTATTTCTCCTTTATTATAAGCATTTTATAAATAAACAAATATCTAACCATTAAATATGAAGTTTTCTCAGGAATTTAATTCAAAAATTAATTAGAAAAGTAAATATTATACGTTTATTAAAATATTTAGGTCTAGTGGTACGCCAAAATTTCTCAAAAATTCAAGTGGTACTCAGGTGCAAAAAGGTTGGGAACCCCTGCATTAGATCATCTATTGTTTTCTATTTGGAAATGAAAGTGGAAGTGGGTGTACAGGATATTAGGTCGCGGTTCACCCCTCGGAGCTAAGGCAATGCAAAGATGCTAAATTACAAGTTTTTTTGGTTTCAAATAAATAAAAATCGACCTTCTTACCTGAATTTATAAAAATAAATAAAGAAAGATTAGATTTTTCAAGGCTGCATTTTATTGAGCATATTTACAGTCTCAACTATAAAAAAGTTAATACGTAGTATTTAAATAGAAAAACTAGACCATGACTTTTGCACCCGATTATAGTCTACCATACGTGTCTACAATTGCATAAATGCATTGGAATGCATCCGAGGGAGAATCAATCAATCAATCAATCAACCTCTAATTCAATTTCTCATATTTACATTTATTATGATGAAATAATTGAATATTATAGAAAGCTAAAAATATGTATTTACTTTCACTTATATCAATATCATTGTATGATATTAGTTAAATTTGTAAGTATTTTTATGTTTTTTAATTATTAGATTACATAAAATATTGCCTTCAGGCCTTGATAGATGAAAATCGGATTATAATTTATCACAAGCTTACAATGTATCCAATGATACCTTGTACAAAGAAATTGCAAAGAGAGGCGGATTGGAGATAAGGAGGATAAAAATAGTATTTTATTAATTCTGGTTAAATATAAATTTCATTTAAAAATAAATTGTAAAAAAAAATATAAATTAATATAATTTCTTTTGTTTATAGATTAGGTTAAAATTAAATCTTAGCAAATTTAATAATAAATAATAAAAATTGAGATTTTAATTCACGCAGAGAACAGGGTGCAATACGGGCGGGGGATGAACCTCTTAGGAATTATTTGAGTGTATTTTCTTTTTAAATAAAAACAAATAATAATGTAAATTGTTTAAAAATCGTTGCCTGAAGGAAAGAGGAGAAATCAGAGAGAGGGAGGGGAGAGATTACTCTTCTTTAAGCATTGGTGCATAACACATCTCACTAGGCGGTCATTGAGGACACACCTCTCTATAAACATTCATAACAGATCTCACTACGCATTGCAGGAGAACAGAACAATTCCTTTTGTAAGTTTTCCTTGATAACACACCTCGAGACAGACATTCATGAACACTACTCATTTGGAGAATATACCACTCATTGAATTTTATATTTTCATACACCGAGAACTCTGCTTCCAAGGGCACTGCTTGTCAATAATCGGGCAGAAGCTAACTTCGGGCTCAAAGAAGACAGCCGGAAGGAAGGAGAATTGCTATCAAAGGGATTGGTTACCAAGAGAGGAATTCCTGAAATCCAGAAGATTGCAAGAAACGATCATACGGCCTTCACCACCAAGGAGCGTAACCACCATATTGTTATTATTCTCATTAACAAATTTCTCTATCTGTTGATATCAAGCAGCGATCGAATAAATTTACATTATAAATATTAAATGATTCTAAATATTATCTCTATTATTATTGGAAATTTCTAAATCCTGCTCGTCCATTCAATTTCCTTTGTTTTTTTCATTTTTTTTTATAATCAATTTCCTTAATCCATTTTTTATTTAATTTCACAGTAAAACAGTAAACAAATTCATAGTAAATTCAGTCAATAATTTCAGATTTTAAGCATCAAGAGAGATACCCTGAGTTAACACCCACCACTAAGAAAGAATAAAATCCAAAAATCACAATCAGATTATCATTATACCCACTGAAAGCTTTTATGATAAGTACCTGGAGCCACCGAGCGATGCACGGTAACCAAATTAAAAAAAATACAAATATATATATATATATATATATAGTAAACGCCCCTGGACTCCCCACCAAACCACGCACCTCCCGCCTGCCACTGCACACCTACTCGGCCCCACCCCACCCCCCGAAACCCCACACCACCACCTCCTGATCCCGCGCATCTCCATCCCATCCCGAGCCCAGTTTTTGCATTTCTAGTTTTCTAATGGTCTACATATTATGTGTATATTTGTTTACTCATATACCAATTTGCCCACATTCGTTCATATTGGTAAACATTATAAAAAAAATAAATAGGAAAATAATAATAAAAAAATAAAAATAAATAATCGTTTATGATCTGAAATAAAAACATAAAATTAAATAAGATTTGTTTCCAAGATATATAAAAAAAAGCCACTTGAACCACTTTATTTAAAAACACACCTGTTTTGTTATGAATCCACCTGTAATGTTATGATTTAGACACCTGTTATTTAAAAAAACAGTCAAAAAATGAAAATCTAGGCCCGTGTACCAAACTCAACCAAATTTTGTATATATAATCAGTGGGACCCCAGAAGTCTAAAAATGCAAGAACTAACCCCCTCCCACTACATGATTATAAATAATTTTAGGGGTCAGGTTGTATGGTAAAGTCAAGTGGATGGGCACATCAGAACACGTCAGCTTATTTATAAAATATTTGTATTTATTTATAATTCATAGTATTTCGTTTTATTTTTAAACGGAAGTCTATAAAAATTGGCAGAATGATCGGAAAGACAATGACCGTGATGATATGTGAAAGACGTGTGGTTTAGCATCTTATTTACTCATTGATTTATTTATTATTATGCTTATTTTTCTTCTTATTATTATTATTTTTTTTTTTATTAATAGTTGATTATAAAAGTGACTATTTCCTATTTTCATTGCCAACGCAGAGTTTTCATGATAAAATGTAATTTATTTTATTAAAGTTATATAATCTGAGCTTAGGATCGCAATAACTACTTTGTTCAACTATATATATATATATCTATATATATATTCTTATATATTATGTGCATTAGTTAAAAAGCTTTGTGTTTCTATGCAGTAGCTGGGTTTTTATAAGGATTCGGGAGGGGTGTGGGCAGGGGGTAATTTAATTCCATTCAGAATGGATTACGTTAGCAATTTTTTTTTTAGAATTAAAAGATTCTAACCAATACATATACTGACAAAAGGAATAATAATAATAATACCTGCCATATAGTGCGCAAGTTTCTCAATTGAAGATTATCCGGAGGTCAGGGTCAATTTCCTTTCCACATCGGCCGAGCCTATACTAGGTGTACCGGAAAGTCATTACCAGTTTTTTCGAATAAAAACTACGTAATTTTTAAGGAAATGGAAAATGTATTTATTCAAAGTATTGGCCATTTGATTCTATACCACTTGCCCATCTTTCTGGCAATTTATGGATGCCATCCCAAAAAAACTGTTTGTCCTTTGATCAAAACCATTCATCGAGCCATTTTCTAACTTCTTCGAAATTGGCGAAGTGCTGCTCTGCAAGCGCGTGTCCCATCGATGCGAAAAGTTGATAGTCGGACGGGGCAAGGTCTGGAGAGTACGGCGGGTGCGATAATATGTCGCACCCAAGTGCTTTCAACGCTTCCTTGACCGGTTTTGCTTTATGAGACAGCGCGTTATCGTGTTGTAAAATCACTTTACCGTGTCTTCGGGCCCATTCTGGACGTTTTTCGATCAATGCGTGGTTCAAATTGATCATTTGTTGTCGGTGTATTGTTTTTTCAATTGTTTTTGAGTTTGGGTTGGGTCTTCATCCAATAACGCCTGTAGTTTCGCATCTTCAAACTTTTTTGGTCTACCAGAACGTTCTTTATCTTGCACATCGAAATCACCACTTTTGAATTTTCGAAACCACACCTCACATGTTTTTAAGGTTAAAGCATGCTCACCGTAAGTTTCTACCAGCAAACGATGACTTTCAGCGGCTTTTTTCTTTTGATTAAATAAGAAAAGTAATGCGTGCCGCAAATGTACGTTTTCAGGCATGAAACTTGACATTTTCAAAGAGGTATAAATCTATGAAGGTGTTACTTTCGCAAAATATAACATGTATAGCTTTGAAGCTTGATGTCAGTAGAATAAAATGCATATGTGTCAAATCATAACATTGCATACTTAAGCCTAGCGACATCTGTTAGAAAAACCGGTAATGACTTTCCGGTACACCTGGAATCCCAAATAAGATCTGAAGGGATAGGTGAAAATTTTCCAGAGCAAGCTGAGAAATGCATTAACTCGGATAATAATAATGCAGAATTGATGGAAAGGCAGCCCAAAGATAATGAAAAAATAATAAAATTCCAGATAAAATGAATTTATTGTTTTATTCTTTTAAAAACCAGACGTTTCGGGTGAGCGCCCTTCCTTATTCAGGTTTAAAAGAATCAACGAAAGAAGGAAGATATATTCATTTCATTCGGAATTTTATTATTTTTTAATTTTTCTTGGACTGCCTTCCTTCTTGAAACTACCGTCCGTCTCCAAAAGAAAATAAGTAACTAATAATTACTTGCCTTTAGTTCCTTGAGTAACTAGTTCCTCATAAAGAAAGAAACTATTAAATAAATGTTTTTAGTTCTTTGATTAACTAGTAACTAGTCCCTCAAAAGGAAGAGAGTATTAAGTACATGTCGTTAATTCTTTGAGTAATTAGTAATTAGTTCCTCAAAAAGAAAGAAACTATCAAGTACATGTCGTGAATTCTTAGAGTAACTAGTTCCTAATAAAGAAAGAAACTATCAAGTACATGTCTTTAGATCTTTGAGTAACTAGTAATTAGTTTCTCAAAAAGTAAGGAACTATCAAGTACATGTTACCATAGTTCCACCCTTGAATTTAATAATCGAGAGGAAAACAAGATGTTGCCTAACTTCAAGGTGGTTTTTTTTTGTTTTTTTTTTTATAATGATATTGATACAAGAAGAAGTTGCACCAAGAAGGTACAACCTCTGAAGTCCGTGGTGGACCCTTGTAACGTGAAGATAAGGGGAGATTTAGGGATTGGGTAGCAGTCGAAGGTATCTGTGGATGCTGGTCTTGAAAGTTTGAAGGTTATAAGTAGCTAGAAAGACGGTCGGGGGAAGAGAATTCCAGTCTCTAGATGTCATAGGGATGTATTGTATCTACCTTAATTCCCATCTAGAATCTTTCAATAGGAGTAGATGTAGGTATAAATATTTAAATTTAAAAAGTTTAATTAGAAAAACAAATTCCAAAACACTCTAGGCTTAGAACAGAATTAATAATAAATTTAAACTATGAAATTTTTTTTAAAATTTAATTTACTCTATTTTTTATTTATTTATTTATTTTTTGATGATTTTCTTTGAGATTTTCACACGTTGTCATGATAAAGGCATAGATAAACATGTATTTTTCATTTTAGGTTAAAAATAAAAACAATTCTGTTACCATCGACAGTGAAATCTTTTATTCAACTAATGTATTTTTTAATTAGCAATAAGCTTATTAAATTTATTTTATTTTAAATCTCCCTAATAGCTTACAATAAATGATTTATAATAAAATTAATTAAGAAATTGGATATATTGATTTATGATTGAATTGGAAGAATGAGATAATGGAATTGGAATAATTATCGGAAAGAGGTTTTTTTATTTAATTAGTTTTTTCCTCTTATTAAAAACAATGACTAAAAAGATGATCAAGGACAGTCGATGGTGGAGAAGTAATCTCCGAAGTCGAAGCTAAAATACAATGTATACATTAATTAATTTAAAATAATTGGTTTAATATGGATATATTTATAGTTGAGATTTAAATCTATTGCAGAATGAAAATTTTTCAGTTTAAACCACCTAGATTGTATATTTTGAATAGGAAAATTTTATTAGAATGCACGACGTTTCGACACATATTTCTAGAGTTGTTTTCAAATTCTGTAGAAGTCATCAGTGGTTTGACAGAATTATGGTATAATATTTGAAAATGAAATATTTAGTTGTCAAAGCGGTATGCATTTCTAAGGAAATTTTTTCATTAAAATTGTGCAATTTAGGGTGGTTTTAACCGAAACATCTCAAACGTTAAAATCACGAAATTAAACCACTTATTTTACATGAATTAATGTATACATTGTATTTTAGCTTCGACTCCGAAGATTATTTCTCCACCATCGAGTGCCCTTGATCATCTTTAGTCCTTTGTTTTAGTAAGAAGAAAAAACTAATTAGATAAAAAACCTCTTTTCCGATAATTATTTCAATTCCATTATTCCCCAATCAAGTCGATTGGGTTTTCCTTCTCCATCCCTCCATTCCCACCTCATCCTATTCCATCTTAAAATCACGAAATTTTTTTAATTTCTTAATTAAATTATTTATTGTAAGCTATTAGTGAGTTTTAAAATAATAATAATATGATAAATTTAATAGGTTTATTAATAAATTAAAAACACTTGTTTGTTTAATTATTATTCTTTTATCATGACATCGCGTGAAAATCTCAATAAATTCATTGAAATAAAATGATATTTTTGCAATTTTTTAACCGGATATTATAAGAAACTAGAAAGCACGAAATCTAATAACTTCTCTGCAGTGAAGTACAAATATTTTATCAACAGAAAGTTTCGTTTTTGTGAATAATGCAATATAGTAGACACATAAGTAAAAAAAATCATGATTGAAACTGATTGAATTCCTCCCGGGTGGACCGAGTCATATAATCAATAGTTCAACCATTTTATACATTCTTTATTGGAAAATTTTATCTATAAGTAAAAAAAACATTCCCACATTAATTTTATTATAGCCTATTATGTTAAGTATAAGACTTTATTTAGAAAATTTGGATAAGGCTCAAAAAATAGGTATCGAAACGTCGTGCATTCTGATGATATTTTTGCATTAAAAAAATGTACAATCTAGGTTGGTTTTATCAGAAACTTAATAACCAACAAAAGTATTATAATTATAATTAAATTATTAAATTATTTACATATTTTAAAACTCACTAATAGTTTAGAACAAATAAATTAATAAAGAAATTAAGTTTATTCAAAGTTAGAGATTTCCAAAACTTTTGTTGGTTATTAAGTTTCTGATAAAACCAACCTAGATTGCACATTTTTTTAATGCAAAAATATCATCAGAATGCACGACGTTTCGATACCTATTTTTTGAGCCTTTTCCAAATCTTCTAAATAAAGTCTTATACTTAACATAATAGGCTATAATAAATTTAATGTGGGAATGTTTTTTTTTTTTTTACCTATAGATAACATTCCAATGAATTGTTAAACGTTTGTTTGTTTGTTTTATGGTTTTATCCTAATGTCGCGGTCGTAAATTCGCGATATAAACTTTCGACAATTTAAATTATAATGTTTAGAAAAATTTAATATATATTCGGTGAATTGGGAAGCATTTTCTTTTATAATAAATTATTTGTTTAAGGGTCATATTTTACTGGAACAGGTGATTGTTGACTGAGAGCCTTTCCTTCTCTTATTATAAAAAACTTCTTTCTAAGCAATAGACGAATATTTGGTGGAATATGGTGGGAAAAGCTTGAGTTGTTTACCAAAAAAGAATTTAGTCTTTTTGATTTTAAGTCGATTCTTCTACATTTTTCAGTAGAGGTTTCCATTAATAGTCAAAACATCAAAAATGGAATGCAATAAGGTTATTCCTCTAGTATTAGATAAGAATTGATCGTTATTTTTGATTTTAAGTCGATTCCTCCATGTCTTCAGCAATGGTTACTAATAATAATCGAAACGTCAAAAATCCAATGTAGAATTGATTATTTCTCAAGTATTAGATGAGAATCAATCGCTATTTTTGATTTTAAGTCGATTCCTCTATGTCTTCAGCAATGGTTACCAATAAAAACCGAAACGTCAAAAATCCAATATAGAATGATTATTCCTCAAGTCACTAGATGAGAAATCAATCGCTATTTTTTGGTTTAAAGTCGATTTCTCTATGTCTTCAGCAATGGTTACTAATAAAAACCGAAACGTCAAAAATCCAATATAGAATGGATTATTCCTCAAGTACTAGATGAGAATCAATCGCTATTTTTGGTTTAAAGTCGATTTCTCTATGTCTTCAGCAATGGTTACTAATAAAAACCGAAACGTCAAAAATCCAATATAGAATGATTATTCCTCAAGTACTAGATGAGAATCAATCGCTATTTTTGGTTTAAAGTCGATTTCTCTATGTCTTCAGCAATGGTTACTAATAAAAACCGAAACGTCAAAAATCAATATAGAATGATTATTCCTCAAGTACTAGATGAGAATCAATCGCTATTTTTGGTTTAAAGTCGATTTCTCTATGTCTTCAGCAATGGTTACTAATAAAAACCGAAACGTCAAAAATCCAATATAGAATGATTATTCCTCAAGTACTAGATGAGAATCAATCGCTATTTTTGGTTTAAAGTCGATTTCTCTATGTCTTCAGCAATGGTTACTAATAAAAACCGAAACGTCAAAAAATCCAATATAGAATGATTATTCCTCAAGTACTAGATGAGAATCAATCGCTATTTTTGGTTTAAAGTCGATTTCTCTATGTCTTCAGCAATGGTTACTAATAAAAACCGAAACGTCAAAAATCCAATATAGAATGATTATTCCTCAAGTACTAGATGAGAATCAATCGCTATTTTTGGTTTAAAGTCGATTTCTCTATGTCTTCAGCAATGGTTACTAATAAAAACCGAAACGTCAAAAATCCAATATAGAATGATTATTCCTCAAGTACTAGATGAGAATCAATCGCTATTTTTGGTTTAAAAGTCGATTTCTCTATGTCTTCAGCAATGGTTACTAATAAAAACCGAAACGTCAAAAATCCAATATAGAATGATTATTCCTCAAGTACTAGATGAGAATCAATCGCTATTTTTGGTTTAAAATCGATTTCTCTGTCTTCAGCAAAGGTAACGGATAAGAAAACAACGCAGTTGCTATGGTTACTCATAAAAATTCCTCCCAAATTTTTAGCATTTCTGAGAAAGCCTATCCATTCTTACTTAAGCAAGGCTAAATGAGCTATATTAAAACTTTCAAATGAATAAATTTTAAAGAATTTAAAAAATTAAAAAAGTACCATCTTACTCTAGAGTAAAGTACTTTAAAATATAATTTTACTAAAAACTTTATTTAACCTTTTTTGTGGTCCCCAAGGTACTTAATTAGGATATTAAATTTCATCAAAATTGGTTAAGTCATTTTCAAGATATTTAGAAAAAACTAAAAAAGTACTGAAATAAAGTACTAATGTTTGTGGGCCGATATGTACCAAAAACTAATCAGCGCTTCATTTTGTTAAACTAATGGTAGGTTTTCAATTTCATTTCAATCGGTGCAACGGTGTGGAAAAAATCGTGGGCCAAAAAAGCGATAACATCCATCCATACATCCATCCATCCATACATCCATCCGCACGCACTAAATGAAAAAATCGCACTTTTTGGCCTCTCGACGAGACCCCATGTAATTTTTGGCAAAACCGTCACGTGCTAATATTCAACCTAATTGAATACTACAATTTGTGACTTTAATTGAGTCCATGGGTTCCGTAGTCTTTACCTGAGGACCCTTTGAAGCCACGCTTGCCCCGAGAGCGATTACAATACTTTACCCATGCTTTGCATTGGATAAAGTAAAAAACGTGCCTTTCAACAATAGACGAATATTTGGTGGAATATGGTGGGAAAAGCAATTGGAATAACAATAAATTTAAATTGACAGGTTTACATAAATGTGGATGGCTCTTAGCAACAGATGCCAAGTGAATTTGGGGGTTTCTCCGAATTTTGCCAGAAACTCGTGAGAGAATTTTCTCTAGAAGGAATTCTAAAACTGGGCGTTTCAATTATGTCACCACGCCTTACTCATTAGGGTATTAACCAATCAGAGGTCTGTGGAAAATTCACAGGGTCCTGTCAGAGAGTTCGGGGGTGGAAGTCAGTCAGCCAAGCAGTCAGTTTTTTGGAGAGCAGTGAGTTTGTAAAGACCAGCAGAGAGAGAGACTTCAGTTAGGAAGTTGAGTAAGTTAAAAATGTATAATTCCCCTTATGCCAAATAAAAACTATGTAAAATAAAAATGTGTGCTAATTCAACCCTTGCCTAGATATAGAGAACTTTTTCCTCAACAGCACACATCTTCCAGCAAACGGCAGGCGAAGCAAAAAGAATCCACGATCTACGAGGTTCGCGTTACCCTTAGTAGGCATTCATAATACTTCGGAACTGTGAAAGGCCCGCTATAAATAAAACAAATAATGTGTTCGCGCCCTTAACAACTGGCGCGCGACACTAACAACGCGTGAAAATCTCAAATAAAATCATTGCAAAAATGATATTTTTAAACTAGATAAACGTGAAATCTAATAACAATTCTGCGCATTAATGCTATACAGATATTTTATCATCGTATCGTTTTCGTTTTTGAGTTATCAAATCAGACACCAAGGCATAAAAAAAGGATGATAAAAAATTATGAAATGCCTCCAGAATGTATTGAATAATATTTAGTCGACAGTTCAACCATTTTGAATTAGCATTTTTTTCAATTATTGGATAAAAAATACTTGGTAGATTTCATAATGTGAATAATTTAAAAAATGTTTCACCAAGTACAAACACCGAATTCCTTAAAAACTATAGCATTTTTCCGTTTATTTGAAAATTCTATCGATAGACAAAAAAAAGAAACTGACCTGTGACGTCACTCATACTTTTGATTAAAGTAGTGATTAATATTGAAAATTTAAATTTTCTTGCACTCATTCGCATGTATTTAAGTGAATTATTTATTAATATAATTCATTTCAAGCGCCTTGAGGTTAGGCAACAATGTGTGTTTCTCTAGAACTTTAACCAATCATTTATTTTATTTACAAAAATTAAATACGCAATAATTGAGTATAAAAATGCTTTATAATGCAATTTTTTAATTGGCAAAGTAAATTACTCCCTTTTCAAGTAAAATGTATTTTAATTCAAGGTCCTTGAATTAGAAATTACGTAGGTACTTATTATTTTTATATTTTTATGGGAAAACAAACATTCTTTGATGAGTTTGTTTTAGTGTTATTTAAGTTAATGTGTGAAAATATAATCTAATTAAAGAAGAAGAAATATTTATTGTATTATTATTTATTTATTTTTTAGTAGTAACATCCAAAAGTATTATTATTCAGTGGCTAACTTATTAATTTTGAGTCACAAAGAGAAACAAAGAGATTGTCTGATCTCTGATCTCTGATCTCTTTGTTTCTCTTTGCCCTGAATCAACAACTCTACTCTCGGCAAAACAAAAACTTTTCAACTTAATTTTGAGTCCTTAGTAAAATTGTAATGACGATCGTCTTCGAAGCTCAATTTAGACTAGGTCGCAAATAATACTTTAATATATATAATAAATAATATATATTTCTTGATATCAATTACTTTTAAGCTTCTATTAAAATAAAACTAAAAATTTTAACTATATTTATATATAAAGTTGATCTAATCTTAGTAAACGAGCAAAAAATTGTATATTGTATGTTGAGTTTAATAATTACTCTAACGATTTTAATGAGACAATATTAACTGTAATTAACTATTTTCAAGGGCGAAAAACAATCTAAGCAAGTTTTAACATGAGAAAAAATCATTTTAATAGGTTTTTTTAATAAATAAATTAACAGGTAGAAGAAACATGTGATTGAATTAAAAAAAAAAACAAAACAAAACAAGGGGATGATTCAAAACAAGACAATTGTGTATATCAAAACAAAACAAGTGGTTGAATAAATACATAAACAATAATTATAAATAAAAATTAATTTTACAAACTAATTATCTGAAAATTATATATATATATATATATATATATATATATACCTCTAACTTCTTATCTAATCAACGACCAATAAGCAAGAATTTGATATCTCAAGTATTTTAAATTTAAACTTTATTATACGAATACTGCACACGAACTTAGCCGCTTTTTTTAATTAAAAATATTTTTCTATGTTAGGGCAAAAACTGTGTGTTTTTATATGCCCCATTTGCAATACTTTCCCATACTATGTATATTGAAATAAAAAAATAATAATAATATATCTATATATACATAGTGTCAAAATAATAACTAAATAGCCTTGGAGAGTGTTAGATCGATAGTGAGATAGGATTCAAGGTTGTTTTTGGCCGAGGTGAATACCCGAAACGAACAGGCCTACCGCAATTGAGGCAGGCCTAGGTCTGTCTGTCTGTCAGAGCTTACAAGCCACTCAACCGAAATCCATTCACCAAATAACCAAACAACTTCCTTTTCTAGCTGCCTGCCAACTCATTCTAGCGCCGAATTAAGCAAGAAATTCATGCAATCAACGAATATTGCAAATCTGAGAAAATATCATATTGTTGTGCCGTCGAGAATTTTTTCCTTAAATATAAATATAATTATCCTTAAGGGTAATATTTTGACAGCCGGCTTCCCTTTTGATCCTCGATTGTGACTGTTTTACAATGGGTAAGAGATTTTACAACTTCCTGAACATAAAATGTCAAATGACTCTTAACACATGTCGATTGTAAAAGTCATTTTTGCGTGGGAAATTTCTAGAAATGGGAGGGCTCAATGATTTTAAGATACGCCCGGCTAATTAAGAATTTGGCCTATGAGAAGTAATTTTAAAATTTGGACTCTTCAGGTCAGAGAGTTGTCAGTGCTAAGCTGAAACCCAGTTGGGGTGGTCAGTTGTCAATTGGAGTTGAGAGACGAGTTTTAAGCTCTCCAGCCATGAGCATGGAGAAATGTAAATTTATAAAATAACTAATAAAAAAAAACCAATATTAAATAATATTCTTTTCTTTAAATACATCTATCCTACTTCAATTACCATCAAATCAGCATCAGGCTGAAAAAGGTCGAATCGCTTGGGCAAATCGTCAACCTTTCTCTGGTCAAGAAGGGTTGCAACCAAAACTCTAAAGTGTTGTAACAATATATTGTTAAAAGAGAAATTCTTCTTGTAAAATAATATTGTCTGGTGGGAATTTCTTTTTGTTTAATATAATGCGCTTAAAGTGTTATTTTCAAGATAATATAATCATTACGATCACCTAAAAACTTAATGTTTTTAGTGTAATTAATGTAGGTTTGAAATTTTAATAAGAAATTTCTCACTTGAATCATCTGCAAACCAGATTTAATGGTCAAGTGATTTCCGTCCCGACAAACGAACCCTCCTTGCAAAAGAAGCCTTCCGCTCTTTTTCAAGTACGCCATGGAACCCTTAAGTCTTTAAGCTAATTAACGATTCTACCCTCACCGACTCCCTCGACGAGATGTCTCTGCCCTTTCCCTTTTTAACCGACTTCAAAAAAGGAGGAGGTTCTCTATTCGATTGAATTTTTTTTTTTTTTTTTTTGTGCCTATGTTACCTCATATCTCCGCCAATTCTCAACCGATTTTGAAAATTTTTTTTGCATTGGGTCCAGTCTAGCTTCCGATTGGTCCCATTTTTTTTCGTATTTTTTTCATAGGTATTAGACTTTTTTTATTAGGTTTGTTTAGACCGAACTTCTTTGTTTATGAACCGATTTCGATGGTTCTTTTTTTATCCGAAAGGGGGTGTCTTAGGGATGGTGTCATATTAATTTGGTCAAGTTCTGATGATATGATCACTATTAATAACATCACTAAAAAGAGAAAAATAAAAATAATTTTTAAGAAAAAAATAAAAACCGACTTCAAAAAATTAAATGCAACAAATAAAATACACTAAAAGGTATAAAATAATTATTATCTTATTTAGTTACAACTAAACAACGAAATATTAACACGAAATTACTTTTTGAAGTCGGTGCCAAACTAACTATACCTATAAGCGAGCATACCCTCCAAACGTACTAAGTAAGATCCGTCGAGTGCGATTCATAAAAGGTATATGTTTGGCACCAACTTCAAAAAGTAATTTCATGTTAATATTTCGTCGTTTAGTTGTAACTAAATAAGATAATAATTATTTTATACCTTTTAGTGTATTTTATTTGTTGTATTTAATTTTTTGAAGTCGGTTTTTATTTTTTCTTAAAATTTTTTATTCTCTTAACCGGCTCATTACTGGAGCGTTTACCTTATTATGGTTATTGAAATTCAGTCATATAAATAAACAGAAAAAAGAATAATAATTGAAAATGATTTCATGGCAATTGTACTAAGTAATTAATTATGTATTGTATGTAAAATATCGATTCATTAATGGAAATACGTCTTTATAAAGGAAAAACATTATTTTGATTTATTTATTAAGAACTATTGTGTACAATGTGTATAATCATATATTGTCCCATTTTGAACGCAAATGAATAGACTGGAAACAACAATGGAGATTGGTCTATTAATAATTATCTATAGCTTTATCTTTAGAAAATAGTTTCTATAGATCAAAATGCATCATGAAATCGTGATTCATTAAAAAAAAACGCATCCATCTCAATTTTTAACCCAGGTGCCACACATCGATTGATTTTCCCATCTAAATGACATGGGGTTTTGATCAATTTTTTATTTCGGCCAAAGTATTTTCAAAAAATTTGAAACTCTGTAGACTTCACCCTCATAATACTAGCCATGATTCAAAATTTTACAGATTTTTAGCTATCATAATTTTGGTGTCTATAACTTACTAATATATAGCAGTTTTTATCTAGATGTAACACCGAAATTGTATTAACTAGAAATCTGTAAAAATTCTGAAGGTTAGCTACTATTATAAGGATAATGTCTAGAGAGTTTCAAATTTGGCCGGAATAAAAAATATATCGTACAATGCCAAAAACCCCATGTTATTTAGATGGGAAACTTAAAAAAATATCCCCAAGTCTCAAGTCGACTGGAGAACTTGGGGATATTTTTTTTTATTTATTTAGAACCATATAAGCCCCTGTAAGCGTATTCGAAAATATACAAAATAATAGATAGTCTGGTATTTTGGAAAAATCAGATTTTTTAACAAGCACAAATTTTCCAGAAAATACGTAAAAATCTAAATATATCAAGAAAGTTTATGAATTTATGTTGGGCCGCAGGTTGGACAGCCCTGCCCTAAATATGGATCCGTGTGGTCCATTCAGTAATTCAACTTTTC
The DNA here is from genome assembly GCA_024734495.1 of Forficula auricularia. Taxonomy (NCBI): domain Eukaryota; kingdom Metazoa; phylum Arthropoda; class Insecta; order Dermaptera; family Forficulidae; genus Forficula; species Forficula auricularia. Next base: position 8,971,761 of record JALMQS010000127.1, read on the forward strand.
AGGAAATTGCTTATAAAAATATATGAATAAATATTTGCTTATTTACAATGATACAATCATTTTAACTATTATTATAATAACTTTATTAAATGTATAATAAATAAATTTCATTTGAGTGAAATACTTGGAAATATTTTTTTCATCTCTCGTGACCTAAAGGAAATTAGAAAAAAAATAATTATTTTGATATTCATATAATTTAATATATAAAACGAACGAGGAAGGATGGAAAGATAAAGAAGGATCGGCTGAGGGGGTGGTTGGGGGTTGCTCGGGGGTTGTTCACAGGGGGTTGGGCGGTTGCCTACGCGACCGCCGATTCTATTGATTCATCAACTGGGAACAACTCTTCTAAAATATAATCAACATGCGTGAAAAATCCAACCGTTTCGGATTTCATTACACACACCTGGTGATTTTTGACTCATGGGCGATTTATTAACCACTTGACTACACTATTCCATTTCATTGGTTTAATTCTATTTATGGAAACTATTTTCTAATTTGTAATAATATCTGGTTGATAAAATGCGAATAAAAAGGTCATTTAGCTTATAAAATAGATTAGCGAAATTGTATAGAGAATGTAAACAAAAACTATCTTTGTTTTACAATATATATGTTAAATGGAAAACATATTTCATTTCAATACTATTTTTTTACTTTACCATACAGGGTATGGTCAAGTATTGTAATCGTGCATGAAAAAGGTGGTTTTTTCCTTATTTTTTTCGAAATATCTCAAAAACGGCTGAAACTATTTTGATTAAAAAAATTGAGCGAAACCATGGCATTTCGGTCTACAAAAAAGCCCTAATAAGCGAGCATGGAAAAAATTATATTTTTCGAGATAATGATTGTTTTGTCAAAATGTCTGTTAGTCTGTTATTCTATTAGTACGTGCGTTACCAAATTTTTGTGGACAAGCTAGCTCAAAAACTAGTGTGAATATCAAAACCAAATTTCACACCTAGTTTTGGTGCATTGAAATTAAGAGCTGATTAGATTTAGGTACATATGTAGGGCCAAAAAATGAAAATATAGGTCTATGAACTAAACTCAACCAAATTTTGTATACATAATCACTGGGTCCCCAGAAGTCTAAAAATTCAAAAACTAACCCCCCTCCCCTACATGATTGTAAATAATTGTATTAAATATTAAATATAAGTGAGGGGGCCAGGTTGTATGGTAAAGTCAAGTGGATGGCCACATCAGAACGTGTCAGTTTATTTAGATACATTTTAATTTGTAATTGAAGGAAAAGGGGAAAGAAAATATTTTTTAAGACCTGGTCGGGCCGCTACGGTTTCATAGAAAGTTTTAAATAGGAAAATATGGATATACAGAGTGTCCCGTATCATAACGATAAACCGTGAACAGGGGATAGGCCAGTTTATGACGGTCCAGAAAGTATTTTTTTTTTTTTTTAATAAGTCTCGTATTTTTCGAGTTATAGAAATCTTTATGAAAATAGTGAAATCGTTACCCTGCCCTAAATAATGACCCTAGTAGCACAATGTTTCAAACTATATAGTAATTATATACTGCCTTTATAGATTCTAAAAATCTATATAGGGACAATATAGTTACTATATAGTTTGAAAATTGTGTCTATTAGAGAAAGATGCTGTGGGTACAAATTTAGATAGTTTATTATTCTAATTTGTATTATGCAATCCCGAATTATCGTGCTATTGACAAGAATTTAAAATAAAACCATAACTTCTAGACAAAAAAATTATTTTTGCTGAACAAAATATAAAGCTGCTTTATAGTATCTTATTCTAATACGTGATCAATTCTTGTATATATATATATCTATTATAAAGAATCGGTTTCTCGAAAACGGCTCGAACGATTTCGATGAATATCACGGATTCTACTGTTTGTTGCTTTAAATTAATAAATTTTATTATTCTAATTTTCGTTACGCAACTCTGAATAATCCTGCTATTGAGCAGAATTCAAAATAAAACCATAAGTATTATACTTTTGGAGAAAAAAAAGTATTTTTGCCTGACTTATATTTTAAAAAATTTTGATCACCTAAATTTTTAATAATCTTTAATGTAAAATAAGTCTACTATCCTAGCATGGTAAGTTATTTAAAAAATTGGCCCATTTAGTTTAGATTTCAAAATGATGCAGCACTTTGTACTTCCTTCTCTAGAAAAAAAAAAATATTTCTATTTTTTGGTAAAATTAGCTAATTTAAAAACATATTTTGAGAGGAGTTAGTTATTTAATATGTTAATCAAGTATGTCCCATCTTGATTGAACTAATCTTTGGCTATTATAGGCATTAATGCTATAATAGCTATCAACAATGTTATTAATAGCCAAAGATTAATTAAATAAATATGGGACATAATTGATTAACATATTAAATAATTAAACCCTCTCAAAATATGTTTTTAAATTAGCTAATTTTACCAAAAAAATACAAATATGTTTCCTTTCTAGAAAGGAAGTACAAATTGCTGCATCATTTCAAAATCTCGACTAAATATAGTACTTATGGTTTTATTTTGAATTCTGGACTATATCAGGATTATTCAAGATTTCGTAATAAAAATTAGAATAATAAAATATGTAAGTTTGTAGCCACAGCATCTCAATATTATTTACGGCAGGGTATAGATTTTCACCATTTTCAAAAAATGCCTATAACTCGAAAACTACAAGACTTTTATTAAAAAAAAATTTTAGGCTCTGGGCTGTCATAAACTGGCCTATTTCCTGTTCAATTGTCAATTTATCTTTGTGATATGGGACACCTTGTATGTACCACCATGGTATGTTCTGTAAAGGATTGAAATAAAATTTTTATGTTCATATAACATTTTTACTTTCCCGAACTATAAAATAAAAAAATGTATACATAAATTTAGTTACTATAAATAATCCGTTTTGTTTCTTTTTATACTAATATTCAAATTGTTTGCTACTCTCGCGAACGACACACACACAAAAAATAAATTTTATAGGGTGAATTTATTTATTACATATTACAATATGTTGAGAATCAAGAATAAAAAAAAAATCATAAAAATGTGGTTTTTCGCGATTTTCTTAAAATTCCTTCAATATATGTAAATGACTAAAATTTTGAATTTAACTACGTAGTAGGTATGTTATACGTTTTATTTATATTTCAAATATTTTTCTTTAAAATAGCGGTTTTTTAAAATGTTTATTTTGAACATAACTCCGTTACATTTTAACGGATTTTTATTAAACTTGGCAATCATTTAGAACTTGTAAAATCTTCGGTCACTAAAATGACATCACACTTAACAACTTATAATATAGACTTCGACTCGTAGCTCTAAAGTTGTAATGGTTTTCTAAATTGTTAAAATATAATATGAGGAAACTTTATAGAACACTTTTCTAGAAAACTTGTGAAAGTAGTTGCAGGATTTTTTTGCTTAAATTGATCTACCCGAGAAATTCTTAAAGTTTATATCCTCGTTGTGAATCACTATATCTAATGATTTTGATATTAACAAAAGAATTCAAATGTCAGCCGAAGCGTTTTTATGAAATAGAGAGAGAGAGATAGTATTTTTTATATTAATTGAATATTTCTTTATATATAATTGAAAAAAGAACACTAAGTGAATTGAAATGAAGAAGAGGAAAAGTCAGATATGATAATGAACTTGACCTTCTGACCCCCATCGCCCCCCACATGCAATGATTGCATCAGAAATTGGTTCGAGTTCTTTTCGGTCATTTCGATCCTCTGTTTCACTTATGTGCATCGACCTATGGGATGTGTGACGTAACATAATCACTTCATAAAAATAGATTATTTCCAATAACCATTTTTTTTTCTTTTTTTTCTCTCTCTCGGAGAGATAGATAATTCATTGATTATCATGAGAAAATGAGTAAGAAAAAATAATATTAAATATTTTTATACTAAATCACACTCTAAAGGCATTAAAATATATATTATACATCTTCTGTTGAAATTGCAATTCAAATGGTCATAATAATAATAATTGTAGTTATATATATATATTGGTATATATATTTTAATTAACCACTTTGTAATAATTTCATTAGTGTTTATTTCACTAAAACAACGTTCAATGAATACTAATAAAAATGGATTTATGTAACAGTTTCGGATTCTTGCCAGTATACAGGGTGTCCCGTATCGCAACGATAAATCGTGAACAGGTGATAGGGCAATTTAATAAAAGTCTCATAGTTTTCGAGTTATAGGCATTTTTTTGAAAATGGTGAAAATCGCTAGCCTGCCCTAAATATCAAGATGCTATGGCTACAAATTTAGATAATTTATTATTCTAATTTTTGTTGAGCTATCCTAAATAATCCAGCTATTGACAAGAATTCAAAATAAAACAATAAGTACTATACTTTTGGAGAAAAAAATCTTTTTGTCGGACTTAAATATGTTTTAAAAAATTTTCATCATCCAACTTTGAACCATCTTTAATCTAAAAAAGTCTAGTAAACAAGCATGGCAAATTATTTAAAAAATTGGCCCATTTAGTCGAGATTTCAAAAAGGTACAGCACTTTGTACTTCCTTCTTTAGAAAAAAAAATATTTGTATTTTTTTTGGCAAAATTAGCTAATTTAATATCATATGTATATTGATAGTATTTTTCTATTTAATATGTATGTTAATCAATTATGTCGCATCCTGATTTAACTAATCTTTGGCCTATTAATGACATTATTATTAGCTATTATTATTATTATTTTCTGGCATTGTCAAAACTCTTATTCCATCCTTCAATTGATTGTGAATATAAATATCCACAATATATATATAGGCATTCGGTATCAGAAGTCTCTTTCTTTTGAGATGAGGCCTAGTTTTAGGTCTAGTTCTCTCATTTTTACGGTCTACTTTTTTATGTTTGTTAGTTGATGGTGCAGAGTCAAAAATTTTTTCCAAGAAAGGGTACTACCCCGTTCTGCTCCAGTGGCAGTTTTGGAGTTTTTGCTGTCTGGACAGGGTTAGGTTTGGAATAAAATCAAATTCATCCAATGTAAAAATATCCTTATAAACTACGTATTTAAATAATATCATGAGAAATATTTTCTTTAGAATACTACTTACCAAAACAGACGTTTAGGATGAGCCAAAAAAAAATAAGAAAAAGTCAAAATAGCAAATTTTTTGTTAGAAATTTTACAAACTGAAAACTACGGGATTAAAATGGCCGTTATGCTCAAGAATGTTTCTTCATCTCTCACTACAAATAGTTTTCTAATTTTCCGAAATAAACGGTATCCCATCTTATCCCACTCCCCTAATTTAATAATATTATTTGATTCTGTTTTTAGAAAAGAGGGTTAAGTAAATGCTGTTTTATGTATTTAGTATACTAGCTACAATAATGATGTTGCTTATTTCAGGTTGACTAAGTCGTTAGTGTTTGTCTACGAATCAGTAAGCCCTGGCTCAAACCAGGATCACGGCAAAAAATTCACCAGCTATAGTCAGACCCCTACATCAATTTACACGCATACTCGTAAACACATACATTAAAAATAAATATATATTTATTAACTTAGAATCTGACCAAATATGGGCATTATCCCGAGGTAATATAAATTAAAAAAAAACATGCCTATACTGGCATAAAAAAAAAATCGTTTTAATTTTTTCTTTTATAAAAGGGTTAAACATAAAACATCTGTTTTAAATTATATTTTCCTTATTAGTTAATTTCTAGAATTAATTAAATATATTATGTTTTATCATTACAATTAGACCTACATATATTTGTAAAAAATTACAAGAAAACCATCTCGTTAAATGTGGGTCGAAATTTGATTAAATTAAGACAAAAAAAATAGAGGAAGTTAAATTAAAGCATCTAATAATAAAATAAAGTACTAACATGTTGATGGTCTTAAAAGATGTCTATTTTAGTATCTACCAGTAAGTAAAAATACAAACGACAATTAAACTTAACGAGCTACGAAAAAGAGTGAAATTCTATCCATTTGTAAACATCCAGGGAAATAATTCACTAGTTTATTGTCTAGGTACTTTCCTAAATTACATATTAGCTCTGTTGTTCATTATTATGGTGGTTGTTAACATACAGGGTGTCCCGTATCACAATGTTAAACCGTGAAAAATGGATAGGGGAATTTACCACGGTCCTGAACATAAAATTTTTATAAGTATCCCGTCTTGCCCCGATCTCCCCTATAATAAATAAGCTGACGTGTTCTGATGTGGCCATCCATTTGACTTTACCATACAACCTGGCCCCTCACTTACATTAATATTTAATAAAATTATTTATAATCATGTAGGGGAAGGGGATTAGTTTTTGCATTTTTAGACTCCTAGGGTCACACTGATTATGTATACAAAATTTAGTTGAGTTTGGTAAATGGCCAAGATTTTCATTTTTTGATCCTCCACCCTTCTCCCCGCCATTTTGGGCGTTTAGTTTTTGCATTTTAAACTTCTGGGGACACAATGATTATGTATACAAAATTTGGGAGAGTGGTAATTGGCCAAGATTTTCAATTTTTGACCCCCTCCCTCATTTTTTGGCGCTTAGTTTTTGCATTTTTAGACTTCTGGGGACCCACTAATTATGTATACAAAATTTGGTTGAGTTTGGTAAATGGCCAAGATTTTTATTTTTTGACCCTCCACCCCCCACTCCCACCCCCATTTTGGGCGGTTAGATTTTGCATTTTTAGACTTCTGGGGGTCCACTGATTATGTATACAAAATTTGGGAGAGTTTGGTAAATGGCCAAGATTTTCATTTTTTTGACCCCCCTCCCCCCATTTTGGGCGCTTAGTTTTTGCATTTTTAGACTTCTGGGGACTCACTAATTATGTATACGAAATTTGGTTGAGTTTGGTAAATGGCCAAGATTTTTATTTTTTGACCTTCCACTGGGGGTCAGATTTTAGCCGGATGCCTCGAGTCGGATTCGAACCCGGGTCCACTTGGTTAGCAGGATGACACGCTACCGCCTAGCCCAGGGGTCGGCAACCTTTTGAGACGGAAGAGCCAAAAGTTACAATTTACAAAATTTCCCAGTTTTTAAAGAGCCACTAACATTTTTGTTTCAATGTTATGATATTTGATTAGGATTAGGTATATAAATTTCATTTTTGATTTAAAATAAATAGCTTTAAACATGAAATAATATTTATTCATATAAAAACATACATATCGTCGCCTTAGAGTGTAAAACTTCTAACTCAGAACTCACATCAAGGAAATTTTACAGGGCAGAGAAAAAACAAATAAAATTTAATATTGTTGTTTTGGAAAAAAATATTTTTATTTTTCTACAACTTACGATCGCAATTTTAAGTATCAGTTTTACTTGGACGATCCTGCATCTCTTTTCCTTTCCAACGGTATTAATATGTTATACCTATATGATAAAAAATGGAGTTAGCAGGTTTACACACTAAGCCGACGATATGTTTCGCACAAAACATATTAAAGTATTTTAGCTAGCTCTGCTGGATTATTAAAAATTAATAATCAAATAATATAACTATAATTAACGCCAACCTAACAACCGAGCCGAACTGAATACCTATATCTTAACCGAACCTTACAAGGTTTGTTTGGAAACCCATTTTTTATCTAATCGAACCGAGATCATAAACCGAACCTATTCAAGTTGTTTTTTGACAGTGGGGTGCTGATCTTCGTTTTAGCCTAGTATAATATAATACTATATACGAGGAGAAGTTGAAAAAATAAGTTTCCCTGTCGACTCTGGTCAGAGTTGTGTATGAAAGTCAAAAAATAGAATGAGACATTAAAGATATGACATACCTTTATTTTATTATTCTCATACGAGAACGTTGAGACATTTGTCATATCGCTTGATAAGCTTCAAAAAGTCCTCCAAGAAAATTCAGGGCTTTGCATATGGAAGAAGCGTTGAACGGCTATGGGCGAAAGGCGATACACAACAGGAAAACGCGCAAGTCACCGATACACCTACTGTGACACAACATCCGTCATCACCTGTCCGAAAGAAGTTCAAGACAACTCCCTCTGCAGGTAAAGTGCTCCTCACAGTTTTCTGGGACGCCCATGGAGTTTTGTTGCTGGACTTTTTGGAGGTTGAACCATCAATCGCTACGCGCTACTGTGACACCCTGTCGAAATTGAAAGAGGCGATTCGGAAAAAGCGGCCTGGCCTTCTCACATCTGGCGTTCTGCTGTTGGATGACAATGCCAGACCACATTCGGCGAGGGCAACTCAAAACCATATTGCAACTCTTGGTTGGGAGCGCCTACACCATCCGCCATACAGTCCTGATCTCGCACCAAGCGACTTCCATCTGTTTCCGGCTTTGAAGACAAATCTCGGGGAAAGGCGCTTTGGAAGCAATACGGAAGTGAAACAAGCCGTTCAACGCTTCTTCCGTATGCAAAGCCCTGATTTTTTCCTGGAGGGCTTTTTGAAGCTTATTAAGGCGATATGACAAATGTCTCAATGTACTTGGTACTCTATGTGGAAAAATAAAGGTTTGTTATATCTTTAATGTCTCATTCTATTTTTTGACTTTCATACACAACTCTGACCACAGTCGACAGGGGAAACTTATTTTTTCAACTCTCTCGTATGTTGATCTAGATTAATTTGTAACAACGCTAAGAGAAATTTCTCTAAAAAAATTTCCCTCTTGACTAGAATCGAACCTACGAACTCTTGAATTAAGGTCATCTGCTTTAACCACTCGACCATTGTAAGATTATTATTTATACCATGATTTCTATTACTAAAACTATAAATTTTTGATTGATTTAGACTTTGTGTCGAGATAATATTGTATTCATTTGAACTCGAATGAAAATGAAAAAACACCAATTGATTTTAAATTAAAAAACATTGAATATATATTAATTAACGAGGCAAATTTGAAATATAATTGTCAGTTCGTATTTTAAACTGACAGCTCCAATGGATTTTCATTAACCAGGCAAATTTGAAATATAATTTTAATTTGCACTCGAATTTTGAAATGAAAGACTCTAAAAGACTTTAAATTAAGAAACATTAAATATATTTTTTGTAATTAATTAAATTAATTGAATCGCGTAAATTTGAATAATTTCCATGATTCAGCCTGCGAATTTTTTGCAGTTCATAAATCATTTCATTATTTTTGTTTTGAAAAGGGAAAATGAAATTTAAATTTAAATTTTAAATTTAAATATATTATAATTATTCCTCCCCCCCCCCCCGCCACTCAAAAATTAAAGAGGCAAACCTTTTAAGAGACGATGTATTTTCGGTAGTTTACGGGTAGGTATACATTTGGAGTGTGGTTTTTTAAGAGGAATAAAATTTTTGGACCGAGACGCTGCCCGCCAGGGCACCAGCCCGGAGGGCCGAGCTTCGAGGGCGTGCCGAAGGCACGCACGAAAAGCTCGTTATTAATATTTGCGCATGGAATTGGAGAGCCGCATCTTGACATCGAAAGAGCCACATGCGGCTCGCGAGCCGCAGGTTGCCGACCCCTGGCCTATCCTATCTGACCCCCCATAAAAGTCATTTAAATGAGGTCGTAAATATGAAATAACAAATACCCAAGTCATTAATAGTTACAGGATCAGAAAAACAATATTTTGATTATATAACTATCTGAGACAGTGAATCGGGGGTCACACAAATAAACAAACTTATTATTGCGCTTGCTGATATACTGGCTAGAATGAAAATTGTAAATTCTCGTTTCTTGAAAAATAAATATTATCCTAACACGAAGCCTTGTCTTATTAAAAATTTATTACAAATGTTTTGTCCTTGAAAGAAAAAAATAATAATAATATTGATTGTGGACGATAATAGACGCTGCTAGTTGATTACAGAGAATTTCTGATCACTATCATTTAATGCTTGATAGAATATTTTAGTAAATACCTAACTTAGTTACAAAATGTAAGGTTTTATTTAGTTAGTTAGCCACTCCTGTTTTGACATTAAGCCCTTGAATCGAATCAACACAAATCGATTTATTTTTTATTCATAAGTGTTTATCTAATGCGTTAATCTTTTGCATTTTTAAACCTGATCATCAGAATAAAATAATCACAAGTGATTTATTTCCAAATTCTAAATTATTGAATTGAAATACCCATTCTAGAGAGGAGGAAAAAATAAATAATTAAAAAAACACAATCGTGCCAAGCTTCAGCTCTCTAGCGTCACCATCTGTTGACAAAATTTACCAATTATTGAAGTCTTAAAATTTTCAAAATTCGATATTCAGAAGGCTTAGTATATATCAGGGGTGGCCACCAACCTTAACTATGGGAGCCGAAAATTTATAAAACTCTTTCAAAGCGAGCCACATTGTTTGGAGATTAATTAATAGTTTATTAAAAAAAATATATATACGGGGGTCGGGTTAGGCTAGGGATTAGCGTGCCAGCCTGCTAACCAAGTGGACCCTGGTTCGAATCCGACTCGAGACATCCGGCTAAAATCTGACCCCGGTGTAGAGACAAATTTAAAAAAACTAATAAGTAGTATCGTAAATTGGCTTATGGCTAGAAATGCCGAAAAGCCAAAAAAAGAAAAGAAAAAAAGACACATTTTTTTATTTTATAAAATATAAATGAAGTAACATTTATTTTTTGGTCTCACTTATAATATTAGTGTTCAATTACAATTAATTACAAATTACAAATTAATTTAATTTTTTATTATTATTTTTTTAATTTAATTATTATTCTTTTTTAAAATCAGTATTATTTAATAGGGTTCAAGAGCCGCACGAGATTGATTGAAGAGCCGCATGCGGCTCGCGAGCCACATTGTGGCCACCCCTGGTATATATGTTGCAGTAAAAACCCGTTTTTAGTAAGAGTGCGTTCTTACTAGTTAAAACGTGTTTCAATGAATACCCTTCTGTCAACTTGAGTTTACTAATGTTGGTTAGGTTTGGTTCAAAGATCTAGAATCCTGATTTTTGACCTTGCGCCTCATTTTGGGTGTTTATTTTCAAAATTTTTAAACGAAAATGTCAATAATTTTTAAGAAAAAAATAAAACCGACTTCAAAAAATTAAATGCAACAAATAAAATACACTAAAAGGTATAAAATAATTATTATCTTATTTAGTTACAACTAAACGACGAAATATTAACATGAAATTACTTTTTGAAGTCGGTGCCAAACAAACTATACCTATAAGCGAACATACCCTCCAAAGGTACTAAGTAAGATCCGTCGAGTGCGATTCATAAAAGGTATATGTTTGGCACCGACTTCAAAAAGTAATTTCATGTTAATATTTTAGTTGTAACTAAATAAGATAATAATTAAGGTCAAAAATTAAGATTCTAGACCTTTGAACCAAACCCAACCAACATCAGTAAACTCCAGTTGCCAGAAAGGTATTCACTGAAACGCGATTTAACTAGTAAGAACGCGTTCCCACCAAAAAACGTGTTTTTACTGCAACATATATTACCTACTTTACCAATTTTTTTTATTTCAACTACAAGTTGAAACCTGACACATTTTTTGTCAATTTTCAGCTAATTTGGCTACGATATACCGTTTGATTAATCCTCATAAATAAATATTAAATTTTTTTTCTGATTTTCTACATTTTTTAATCTCTGAAGTTTTAAAGAAAGTAACAAACAATATCCATTCAGCTCTGTTTTGAAATAAAAAAAAACATTAAAATGTTGGCACCAGAACGAACATTCAATAACCCTTCGATTTTGAATCAATATCGAAATTCCAAGACACAGAGATTTTTCTAAGTTTCAGATATTTTATTTATTTATTTATCAATAGGTATAGAAAAGTTTTTGGATTCTATATCTCTATGTTCACCGATCTCCAGGGTAAACGGTTTAACCAATTGATTTGAAATTTGAAACATACACCCCTAAGGGGTCAAGTAAACAGTGTGATTAATAAAAAGTAAACTTTTCGTCCCAGGGGAACTTTAGTGCATTTTTTTCTATTCTTATTCCAAGTTCAATATTAAAAAAACACTAATTGAATTTTTTCTACAAATTTAAATTGAATCTTTTTAAAACCCACAAACAGTTTAATATAATACAATTTATAAAATTGCAATTTCTAATTAGAACAATTAAAAGGGAAAAAGGAGAATATAGAATTGAAATAATTATCGGAAAAGAAGTTTTTTTCTTTAATTAGTTTTTTCCTCTTATTAAAAACAAGGACTAAAAGATGATCAAGGACAGTAGATGGTGGAGAAGTAATCTCCGGAATCGAAGCTCAAAAACAATGTATGCATAAATTCATGTAAAATAATTGGTTTAATAAAATTTATAAAAAAAAATGGAGCAAAACAGTTTATATAAAAATTTTGTAATATTAAATTAGTACCTGGAACACCGAGCGTTGCTCGGTATTATTTTGCTTTAGTTCAAAGTGATATATTAATATTATTGAAGGAGACAATAAAAGAGTGTGTCTTCTGCTGGAATTATAAATTTTATTTATTTATAACGATATTATTAACGTTATAAATAAATAAAATTTATAATTCCAGCAGAAGACACACTCTTTTATTGTCTCCTTCAAGATATTATAAAAATTCTACTACCCTCGGCACAAAAACTTTAAATTTAATTAATGTTATTTTTAATAATTTAATAATTTAATATTCAATAAAAAATAGCTCCAATTAATTAAATTTGCAAATTCTAATATATAATAATATTTGCTATAAATCTATTTGTAGAATTTAAAATTTAAAAAACAATTAATTATTAAAAGGAAATTGAATAAAAATGTAAATATATATTTTTATCGAGACAACCACCTGTGAATAATTATTTCAATTAACAAAAACCCATCAAAAACAACTTCACCGAAGATAAGACCTTGATAGATCGAATTGTCAACCCCCCCCCCCCCCCCTAACCCGTGAATTTCATCCAAATCGTTAAAGCCGTTTTCGAGAAAACGATTATATATATATATATATATATATATATATATATATATAATATAAGAATTGCTCGTTTAATATAATAAGATAAGATTTGAAGGATTTAAAATAAATAAATTTCAATTGAAAAAATAGCTGTTTGTTTATTTATACCTTTATCATGACAACCGGTGAAAATATCAATCAAACCATTCATATTTACTTTGTGTATTTTCGAATCGGATTATATTAAAAACTTGTATGTTATTTTGCTGATTTTAGAAATGTATAAATGATATTTTAAAGTAAATATAAGTTTTTGCCGTCTTTTAAAGTTTAAACTATATATTTGGATTCCGTTATCCCCGATAACTCCTGAACGGAAAGTCATAACAAGTTTGTTGTGTTAACTTTTAAACGTTAAACTGATTAGAAATTGAACTATTTTTAACTTCAGAACTTCCGGTTTTAAAATACACACACAAAGTACATTTTGAATGGTTTTATTGATATTTTCAGTGGTTGACATGATAAAGGTATAAATAAAAGAAACAGGTATTTTTTCAATTTCATTTTATTTATTTGAAAACCCACAAATAGTTTATTATTACAATAATTTTTATATAAACTTTTTTGCTCCATTTTTTATTTTTTTTTTGTATTATCATAGTTAAAAAAAATAAAGAATTTCTGAAACGTAGAAAAATATTTGTGTTTGAATTCCGATATAGATAATAGCTAAAAAACAACAACAACGGAGGGATATAGAAAGTTCGTCCCCTGGCCAGTAGGATGCCCGTCAAAAGCGGGCTTCGCAGCTGGTTTTATTATTATATTCATGATTAATTTATTTTTTAAGAAATATACAACAAGAGTTCTTGAGAGAATCTTTTTTGATATGAAATGTGTCCAAGGACACCGGAAAACAGAATTGGAGTAAATATATGTATATATATATATGTATGTGTGTGTGTGTGCAAGGTCGAAAAACGCCGGATCTTCTTGGGAGATAAATCTAATCTTTTTTTTTTAATATATAGTAAAAAAGATCTCAAAAACGCAACCATCATATTATTTTGTGAATAGATTGAAAATTATTTGGAGTATATTTAAGAAATAGTTTATAAAAAAAATTGTATTAAAATACCAAACGTTTGGTGAGAATTTCTCCCTTTATCAATGGAATATATGAATAATTTAAAAAAAATAAGTTGCTTTATAAAATGTTCGTATAAAGCAACACTAAGCAAATATATACCTAGGTATTGTGAAAAATGGACAATGATACAAATTGTCTTGGTGATGAAATTTCTCTAAGCCAGTGGTTCCCAACCTTTTGTGGCCCATCGCCCCTTTCTAGAGGTTTACTAACACCTATCGCCCCCTTTTCATTTTCATTGTATGCCTAAAGTGTAAATAATAAACCAGTTGTATTATTTTAAACAATTTTTTTATCGTATATAAAAAGAACCAAAGCAGTTTTATTCGGTTCGAAATATTGAAGCCTGCCTATTTTCTAGAAATTACTCTCTTGGAAAATTCCCACGCAAAGTCGAAATTTAGAAAAACCCCAATCAATGAATTTATTATTGACATCTGGTGTTTCCTTCAGTTAAAAAGCCTTCCGACAGGACTTAATCTATTAACCCAAAATATGACATAAATTAAATTTATTGAGGTTCAAAACGTGGGAATTGTAAAGTTCCACCATCCTATTGTCAAATAAGGCATGTTCCAGCATCAAAGGACATACCGCCTGCTACTCCAAAATATTACCATTAAAAAGAATTTTATTATTATCAAGAAAAAATACTCTAAATGCCGCGTTAACAACAGGATGTTTCTTTGTAATTTATTAGAAATTTAAATATTTTTTCTAAAAAATATTAATATAACATTATTTATATTTGAGAATGAAAATTACATTTAACAACTCGCAAGGGAAGTGATTCCATTACTTTACACGTGAGTGTATTTTAATTTTTCCCTCTTTGAATACTCATCGCCCCCCTGATAACCCAAATCATTTTATGGACTGGGTAGGAGTTGAAAGTGTCTGTGGATGCGGGTCTTAAACAGCTGAAGGTTATAAGTCGCGTGGAAGACGGTGGCTTGGAGCGAGTTCCAGTCTCTGGAGGTCATAGGGATAAAAGAGTTGGCGAAAGCGCTTGTTCGATTTTTATCCAATTGGACAGCGAAGGGGTGCTGAGCTTTCGAAAATCGCGTGTTTCTAGTAAAGAAGACTTTAGCGGGGGATAAGTGATTTCAGCTCGACTGAACAGATTATTGGATAAAAAATACTTGGTAGGTTTCACATTAAGATATAAAAATAAAACGAATTTATTTTTGGAGAGTCTTTAATCTCGATATATATATTTCGGGTGGCTAACCCATCTTCAGGAGCAACAGAAAGTAGACAGAACAGAAGATGGGTTAGCCACCCGAAATATATATATCGAGATTAAAGACTCTCCAAAAATAAATTCGTTTTATTTTTTTATCTTAATGTGAAACCTACCAAGTATTTTTTATCCAATAATTTAAAAAAATGTTTCACCAAGTACCAACACCAAATTCCTTAAAAACTATCGACTGAACAGTCACCATGATAGTATCTGTAATACAGGGAAAGGGCAGAAATGGTTCTTCAGTGAGCCAGGGAGTCGAGTGAGTCCTATTAGTTTAATTGCTCACTTCTGAATTGCATCCAGTGTGGCAAGAGAATGCTTGAAGGCCCCTCTCTAAAGATGAGAGCCATATTCGAGACAGAGACGAATTGTAAAATGTTCTCTCAAATTTAGCATTCATTAGCAGAGAGAGGCCTATTCATTTTTACTTAAGCAAGGTTAAATGAGCTATATTAAACCGATCAAATAGGTAAATAAATTTTATAGAATTAAAAAAAAAGTACTTTCTTACTCTAGGATAAAGTACTTTAATATGTAATTTTACTAAAAACTTTTTTAAGATTCTCACAGTAATTAAATTGAATAATAAATATAATCAAAATTGGTTAAGCTATTTTAAGGATATTTAGAAAAAACTAAAAAAAAAGTACTAGAATAAAGAACTAATGTTTGTGGGCCGATACATACCAAAAATTAATCAGCACTTCATTTTGTTAATGTAATTTTAATATAAATTGTACGAGCCATTTCTGAAAAAAAAATTATAAGTATATCGTCGCCTTAAAGAGTAAACCTGCCAACTCACAACATGAAATTTTACAGGGATGAGAAAAAACAAACAAAATTTAATATTGTTGTTATGGAAAGAAACTATTTTTCACATTTTTTTTAAGCAGTTTTACTTGAACGATGCTGCATCTCTTTTTCTTTCGAACGGTATGGTATTAATATCTCATATATTGTTGGCTTAGAGTGTAAAGCTGCTAACTCCATTTTTACTTTACCATACAGGGTATGGTCAAGTATTGTAATCGTGCATGAAAAAAGTAGTTTTTTCCTTCTTTTTTTTCAAAATATCTAAAAAACGGCTGAAACTATTTAGATTGAAAAAATTGAGCGAAACCAAGGCATTTCGGTCTACAAAAAAGCTCTAATAAGTGAACATCGAAAAAATTATATTTTTCGAGATAATAATTGTTTTGTCAAAATGTTCGTTAGTTAGTCAGTTAGTTAGTCGGTTACCAAATTTGTGTACGAGCTAGCTCAAAAACTAGTGTGAATATCGAAACCAAATTTCACACGTAGTTTTGGTCCATTGAGATTAAGAGCTGATTAGATTTTGGTGCATATCGACCCAAAATTAAGGGGGGTCGAGGGTGGGTTAAAAATTAAAAATCTAGGTCGTTTGAGCAAACTCAACCAAATTTTGTATACATAATCAGTGGACCCCCAGAAGTCTAAAAATGCAAAAATTAACCGCCCGAAATGGGGAAGGGGGGGGGGGTCAAAAAATGAAAATCTTGGCCATTTACCAAACTAAACCAAATTTTGTATACATAATCAGTGGGTCCCAGGAGTCTAAAAATGCAAAAACTAACCCCCCCCTACATGATTATAAATAATTTTATTAAATATTAAATATAAGAGAGGGGCCAGGTTGTATGGTAAAGTCAAGTGGATGGCCACATCAGAACACGTCAGCTTATTTATCATATATGACATATTAATACCGTTCGAAAGAAAAGGAAATGCAGCCAAGTAAAACTGCTACTTAAAATTACAATCGTAAGTTATAGAAAAAAAATGTGAAGAGTTCTTTCCATAACAACAATATTAAATTTTGTTTGTTTTTTTCTCTGCCCTGTAAAATTTCCTTGTTGTAAGTTAGCAGGTTTACACTCTAAGGCGACGATATGTAATTTTTATTCATTTATTTAAAGGTACATACCTATAAGTATCAAGCAGAGGACACCCTAATTGAAAATAAATATACTTAATTTAAATAACATAAAAAATTAGCTGTCTCTACCGGATACTAGTAGGTATTTAATTTAATCATTTAATCATTAAAATTAAGTTTTAAGATAATAAAAGGGCCTTTAGCGCATCTACGCCCCTAGCAAGTAGATTACCCATTAATAGCTATAAATATAGATAATTAGTTTCAAAGGGGGGGGTCAGGGCGGTATGGGGGAGGGGATAGCATACATTTCATAGAAATTCTTTTCTACGGCGTAAATTGCACTTTTCCCTAGATGCAGACAGGGAGGTAGGTAAGCTGGCCTTGGCATATACATAATACATAATATAAACATAAAAAAAAAACAATTAAAGTACTTTTTTAATGTATATAGATAAATAAATTAGTATTTATAGGAAACGTCAATTTAATTGCTATTTACGTTAGAATTTATTACAATATGTATATGTAGGTACCTTTACTAAGAAATTTGTAAGTATCTAGTAATTATTTATTTTATAGCTATAATAAATCCTGGATGCTAATCGAATAGAAGCGAATTAGCTGGCCAAGTGCGAGTCGTGCTCGCACATCGATCTTTCAAGTTTTCCCCCTTAAAAAATCACACCCCAGAGACATTTCTACTAAGCTTACATTTTTTGAATATAAGCTTTTAATTATTTTTTAGAGATGTTAGATACTTAAGATTTATTTATGTTATTTTTAAATATATACTATTAATATTAAATTTAAAGTTTTGAAAGTTTTTTGTCGAGAGTAGCAGAATTTTTATAAATTGAAGGAGACAATAAAAGAGTGTGTCTTCTGCTGGAATTATAAATTTTTATTTTTATAAAATACTAGTTGGTCCAGACGTGACTCAGGCACGCCTTCTGCACCTAGGCCCTCCAGGCGGGTTGCCCTGGCAGGCAGCGTCTCTAGACGGCCAAAAGTTTTTTTAATTTATTCAACGCATTGACTAAGCAAGATCACTATCTGACCAATCAGAACCGTTCTAATAATTTAACGCTTTGTCATTGGCTATGCACTGGCCAATCAGATCGTTTGGATCATACAAACATATATACATACTTTTCCATTTTATATATATAGATTATTAATATTATATTTTTTAGTTTTTATTTATTTATTTATTTTTATTGTGGAATTTGGAAATGTGAATTTTTATTTTTTGTTTTGGCCTAAAATATATTATATAATAAAAGGGTCTCATATTTAAAAGAAGATTTATTAATTGGTAATGGGCCTAAAATGGGAGTGTCTGTCCTCTTTTGTCTTTTAAAAAATTCAATTATTAAATCATTAATCTAAAAAACAGGTATAGCTAAAACTTATTTTTAACAGGTCTAATATTAAAAAAAGGAGATCTAATTATTTATTTAGGCGGCCAAAATGGGGGGGTTAAAAAATAGATCTATCAATATAAGTCGTCCTGACCCTTTGATTGATTTGTTCGAAATGTTGCTTGCACACTCTATACGACCTTACGAAAATGACTGTCAATTTGAAAATGATAGTGACCTAAAGAGAAGGGGGGGGCAAAAATAATAAAATCACTAAATTTTCAATCAAAAATACTAGAAAGGTAGATATTTTTACACCCTTTATATTAGTTTCACCTGTATATGTGTATTTATCTATGTATCAATGTGACTTTTGTTCTGTTAAATCCCGCAAACATTTCTCTATAAAAATAATTAAGATTAAAAAGTAAAAAAATAAATTATATTTAAAAAAAACTAAAAAAACACCCTACTAAAGAGTACAAAATAATGTAATACTTAATCAAAAAGCGTGGGGCAAAATTAATTAAAATTAATTAAAAGTACATGTTTCTGCGCCCCACACTTTTTGATTAAGTATTACATTATTTATAACACGCTATTATTAGCTTCCCTGTATGTATGTATGTATCAATGTGACTTTTGTTCAATTAAATTCCGCAAACATTTCTCTATAAAAATAATTGTTTATCTACTCAATTTAAATGAAATTATATGTAGAATGGGAGGGATGGGGGATTGAGATGATTGGAACCAATCGACTTGATTGGGGAATAATGGAATTGAAATAATTATCGGAAAAGAGGTTTTTTTATCTAATTAGATTGTTCCTCTTATTAAAAACAAGGACTAAAAATGAATAAGGACACTCGATGGTGGAGAAGTAATCTCCGGAATCGAAGCAAAAAATACAATGTATACATTAATTAATGTAAAATAATTGGTTTAATAAATTTATGAAATTATATAAAAATAAAAATATTTCATTATTCTGTTAAATTCCGCAAACTTTTCTCTATAGAAATAAAAAAAAAAAAATTAACACGCTTTTATTAGCTTGAGCCCTTTTAGTCCAAACTCAACCAAAATTTGAATACATCATCTGTGGGCACCCAGAAGGGTAAAAATACAAAGATTAACTAAAGTGGGGGGAAATTGGGAAAATATATTAGACTCTTGTCAAATTTAGTTTTAGTTTAGCGATGTACGCGTGCAATTGTACCCATTTTAAGACTAAAAAGTCAAAAAATAAATTATAGTTTAAAAAAAACTAAAAAAACACACTTTTGTCAGTAATGCACTAAAAAGTATAAAATAATGTACATACCTAAAAACTTGTTTATGTCCAATAACTAAGTCAGAAACAACAAAAAGGCTTCAGAAGAAATAGATCTACTATATAGATGCTATTTTCATTTTAAAACAAATTATAGAGAAGTCAAAGGAATTTAATAAACCTGTATTTCTATGTTTTATTGATTTGACGCAAGCATTTGACAGAATACAGTTATCAGATGTCATTGGGACACTGGAAAAGAAACCTGTGAGTTCTAGAATCATAAATATTATTAAAGATCTCAATACATTTAAGGAGACAATAAAAGAGTGTGTCTTCTGCTGGAATTACACATTCTTTTATTGTCTCCTTTAATATATAAAAATTCTGCTACCCTCGGCACAAAAGCTTTCAATTTAATGATCTCAATACAAATAATAAAACTAGACTCATGATCTATCAATCCCTCACTGAAGAGATATCGGTTAACACGGGCATCCGTCAAGGTGATAGTCTAAGCCCAATCCTATTCAATACCATAATGGATGAAATTATATCAAATGTAGCAGCCCTTAAATTCGGTTATAGAATGGGAAATAGTGTGTTTAATCTAATATGTTAAGCCGACGACGCAGTAATCATTGCCAAAGCTAAGGAATTTAACTTAGATATCTCGATTTTTAAAACCAAATCCATGGCAATATGTAAAAGACCCACCCACCAGATACAAAGTTTTGATAAACGACACAAGAGTCGAACAAGTCTCGAAATTCAATTATCTAGGAGCCGAGGTGAGCAGTGGAAATATATACGGCGAGGTGCACGCCCAAATGATGATGAAGGCAGTAAAGGTTTCGGAATGTCTTCGAGATGTAGTGTGGAACAATAAATATATGTCCAAGGACTGTAAGACCCGCATATATAGGGTCCGCCAAATAACTTTTTTTTTTAATGCTATAAAAAAAACTACAGAATATTTTCTCAAATTTCTTTTTTTATTTGAAAGTACAATCCTTCCGGTTAATAATGGAAAATAATTTCATTCAAATGGCTGCCTCGGCTGGCCATGCAGTAGCCTACACGATCGGTCCAATTTTTAAGCACATTATCGATTGTGTGCAGCTGTATTTCACCAATGCCTTCACGAATATTGTCCTTTAAAGCGTCAATTGTCTCTGGCTTGTCGGCGTAACACTTATCTTTGACGGCACCCCACAAATAATAGTCCAACGGTGTCAAATAGCAGCTCCGAGGTGGCCAAACGACATCAGCTCTGCGGCTGATAATGCGATCTTCAAAAACAGGGCGCAAAACATCGAGTGTAGCTTCGGCTGTGTGGCACGTAGCGCCGTCCTGTTGAAACCAAATGTTGCCAATATCCTCCTCTTCAATTTTTGTGAACAAAAATTCGTTCAACATGGCCCGATAACGATCGCCATTGACTGTAACGGCCACTCCTTGCTCATTTTCGAAGAAAAATGGCCCAATTATGCCTCTGGACCAAAATCCGCACCAAACAGTGACTCGTTTTGGGTGCGTCGGCTTTTCAATGTATGCGTGCGGGTTTTCTGTGCCGCAAATGCGACAATTTTTCTTGTTTACATACCCGCCAAGATCAAAATGAGCTTCATCTGAAAAGATGATTTTTTTGGCAAAATCGGCTTCTTCTGTAAGTCGATCGCAGGCCCAATTAGCGAAGCGAAAACGCATTGGATGGTCACCATATTCGTTCAGCGGAAGGATAAAACTAATTATCTGTCAAATCAAACATGAGCTAAGTGTTACCATTCACGAAATAAGCACTAGTTGAAAAAAAACGTTAGATGGCGGACCCTATATAAAACCGGCATACGACCCATCTTAACCTACACAGTAGAAACAAGAGCAGAAACCCAGAAACCCCCAAAATCAAAAACCGACTGCAAGTAGCTGAAATGAAAGTCCTGAGATCAATCACAGGACACAGTATAAGGGATAAGTTTGAAATGAAAACTTCCGAAATCAATGTGGAATCATCGACATATTAAAGTGGACAAAAGGAAGATCCGAGAGTGGTACGAACACATCATGCGAATGGACGATGAGAGGCTCGTCAAACAAGCTCTACTGTCCAAAACAACCACAAAGAGACCTCTTAGAAGATATCCAAAAAGATGGACTGACAGTTGGCAAGACTCCGGGGAAGACTCTGGAAATTAACAGGAGAAATCCTAAATTAAGAAGAAGAAGAATAACTAAGTTAAAAAGCGTGGCGCACTTTGTCGAAATTAATTAAAAGTATCTAACAGGCTTCTCAAAGAAGCGCCCCACGCTTTTTGACTTGGTTATAACTAATATAACCAATTATAACCAATATATCGGCCATAAAATTTTTTTTAGGTATGTACATTATTTTATACCTTTTAGTGCATTACTGATAAAAGCGTTTTTTTTTTTAGTTTTTTAAACTATAATTTATTACTAGAAGAGTTCCATTTTTAAAAGAAGATATTATTAATTGCTAATAGACACAAAAATTGAGAGGGGGCCAGGGTTCTTTCGTAATTGATTATAAATTATTTTATTCCAGAAGCCAGATGCATGGTAAAGTTATTATGTGGATGGTTACCAAAGTCGTACCCAGAAAAAAATTTCAAAGGTGGGGGGGTTAGCTAATTTTCTGAGGGGGGGGGAGTATGGACATATTCCCCTGATGTCCAAATTGCTTTTTTTCTCAGAGAATTATTTTTTATTAAATTTTTATTGAATGGGAATAGAGTAGGGAACTGGACAAAATTAAAAACACAGAGTTTTTTATTAAATGGGCCAGACTTTTCGTCAGTTAATTCCGACTTCTTCAGGCCCATTTTATCACTCTTTGTCAAAAAACAATTTCACTATAAGACAAAACACCATTAATCTTTCTTTAACATATTCTTGCCTCAAATTAATCAACAATTTTTAAAAAGATCGTAGGAAGTTGGACCAGAATTCAAATCAAACGCAAAGTTTCTTAATTAAATGGGCCAAACGTTTCGTCCCTGATTAGCGGACTTCTCAGTGGCTCATTTTTATAAACTTATTTGTCCGGAGTTCTTACTACAAGGAAGAACATTCCAAAGAGTACTTATGTCTTCACCGAATCATTCAATTTGTTATCAAGACAATATAAAACATTAAAAAACAATTGTAATTGTTCTTCGTTATAATAATTATATAAAAAAATCAAAATTGAATAACATTTTTCACCAACCATTAAATATATTAGTTATAACTAGTTATAACACCTGACAAATAAGTTTATAAAATGAGCCACTGAGGAAGTCGCTAATCAGGGACGAAACGTTTGGCCCATTTAATTAAAAAACTTTGGGGTTTGATTTAAATTCTGGTCCAACTCCCTAAGATCCTTTTAAATATTTGATTATGGATCCGTACAATGAAATATTGAAATTATTGGATAAAAAATACTTGGTAGGTTTGACATTAAGATATAAAAAATAAAACGAATTTATTTTTGGAGAATCTTTAATCTCGATATATATATTTCGGGTGACTAACCCATCTTCAGGAGCAACAGAAAGTAATGAAATATTAGCCAACAATCTTGGAACAGAGTTTCTAAAAAATTTGTAATTGTTAAAGAAAAGTTGCTTCCAAGATTTTTGAGTAATTTGAGCTAAGAATATGTTAAAGAAAGATTAATGATGATGTTTTGTCTTATAGTGAAATTGTTTTTTGACAAAGAGTGATAAAATGTCCGCCTCCGTGGTGTAATGGTCAGAGTAACTGACTGGCAACCCGGAGGTCTCGGGCTCTGTTGAGCCTGGAGTTGGCTGTGGCCATTATCAGAGAGATTTTTTTGAAGTCGGTTTTATTTAATTATCTATTCATCTTTATTTTAGCTGTGGTTTGGCCTCGAATTTCAATTTTCTCTTGCAACATCCCATATAATAGGATGAGTGAGTGAGTATGAGTAATAATTCTTACCGGGCATCATCAAAACATCATGGTTAGTTAGGTTGTATCATTTCTTGTTTGGAGAGAGAGAGAGAGATAGAGAGTGAGAGAGTGGAGGGGATAGAGGGGTAGGTGTGTCCTAGAGGGAGAGGGGGAGAGGAGAGTGTGGAATGGAATGGAAGGAATCCTATCCCACTCGGTTGCATGTTGAGGGCATCGATTGGCTGGCTTGGAGGGTAGGTCAGGGACAGGGGACAGGGGGACAAGCAGCCAGCTACACCCACCCACTCACTCAGAGGGTCCTAAACCATCCCCTCCCCTTCCCTCCCCCTGCCCACCATGCAATCCCATTAAGTCCTAAGCACGTACAATAAACACCCTCTTCCTTAGAACCATAACCTATCCATTCTTATTAATTTGGCCCTTTGCTTTTTTTTTTTGATTACCAAAAAAATTAAATTTTTATTAGACATCTCTAAGGGCCGGTTGTATGTCGCAAAGTTAATGCTTCTTCACCTTATACATAGAAGAACCGATAAAAGAATTCAAAGACAAAATTGATACAGGTATCGAAATCCAAGGGCAAAAGATCTCTATGTTAAGATTTGCCGATGATATTGCCCTTCTAGGAAGCAACAAAAAAGAATAAGAGGACGCTCTGAATGGAATTAATCAAATCCTAATAGAAGAAATCAAAATGAAAATAAACAAGAATAAAACCAAGGTCCTAGTATGTACAAAATAAGAACAAACGATACAGGAATGCATCAAAATTAACCAAGAAAACCTAGAAGGAGTTAAGGAATTCCGCTACCTAGGAAGTAAAATAACATGGGATGGGAGGAGCGAAAACGAAATTAAATCAAGAATTGCCCAAGCAAAAATGGGGTTTAATTCAAAACAAAAACTACTATGCTCCTCCTCAATTAGCTTAGAAAACAGGAAGATGATATTGAAGACATATGTATGGAGCATAGCCATGTACGGGTGTGAAACCTGGACAATTAGAGAAGCGGAGAGAAAGAGATTAGAGGCTTTCGAAATGTGGTGCTACAGAAGAATAATGAATATCAAATGGATGGATAAAATTACAAATGAAGAAGTTCTTGGAAGAATCGGAGAAAGAAGAACCTTGTGGAAGAGTCTGAAGAAAAGAAGAGGTCAGATGATGGGGCACACACTGAGACATGGGGGAATGCTTAGGGGATGATATCTTGGAGGGGGAGGTGGGAAAGAAAAGGGGAAGACCCAGATTAGAATATTTCAACCAAATAATTGGGAATATGGGATGCCAGACATTTATTAGTGAGGTCAAGCAGCTGGAGGGGACAGAGCCGAGTGGAGACGGGTGGTTGCGTCAAACCAGTCTTAGGACTGTATACTCAATGATGATGATGAAATTCCAGGCAGGTTTCACAAAAAGAATAAAAGATAAGATGCTTGTTTAGCATGACTCTATATATATTTCGGGATATGAGCCCATCTCCAGAAGTTCACAGAGAAAACTTTCTCCGAAGATGGGCTCATATCCCGAAATATATATAGAGTCATGCTAAACAAGTATCTTGCCTTTTAATCTTTTTGTGAAACCTACTTGGAATTTTATATTTCTAAATTTTTTCAAATTTTCTTTACTTTAGTTAAATATGTTTTACCAAGAACCTTCACCATTCTCCTTTAACAAAAATTAACTTTTTACTATGAACAATCGCAACTATCCGTAAGGGGACACTATAGCTGTAGTTTTAATGGTTAATTTCGCTAATAAATTGCACTTTTGGAAGAAAATGCAGAATTATCCAAAAAAATTCATACAACAGAAAAATATGGTTGGGAGTACAGTCTATATCACGGGTGCTCAACCTTTTGTAATACGCGAGCTACCTTTGTTTAGCAAGGTATTATATGACGATCGACAGGTTATAAATACAAATAAATTGCTAACAAAGTAAATGTGTGTATTAATAATAATTTATAGAGTACATACAAATTTACAAAGTTACATTCCAAAATTGAATTAAATAAATGTAAATGTATTATTTAATTTATTATAAAAAAATTCAGTGTGAAATTTGGTTGAGGATCGACCAAAAACGGTTCCGCGATCGACAGGTTGATCACCCGTGGTCTACAAGGTGGTCCCGAATTCGTGGTACAAACGTTAATGGTAGGTACATAACATTGTAAACAATGAGTTAGTTGTATAGGAATGTATAGTCGCAAGTGACGCGGTGAGGCAGGGAAATAACGCCTATACATTATACACTATATTACTATTACACTATACATACATATACATATTACATATACTTATTACACTATACATTCCTATGCAATAACTCATTGTTACAATGTCCTGCACCCACCATTAAAGTTTGTACCATGAATTCGGGACCACCCTGTATATGAATGCTTCACTTGCAAAATCGATTAACTCAATAAAACACAAAGTGGAGAAATACGATGGAATAATGTACATTATATTAGATACTAATTTATTATTCATTGACTAAAGTTTTTTGTCATTTATTGATGTTAATACCAGGACGGTGGAACCGTGGGGTCAGGTGGGTCAGCGGACCTCTTAAAAAAGAAATTTTACCGTTACTTTACTCAAAAACAACTTTGTTGCCAAATTGTTGGTTGTAAAATTAATATTATACTATTATCTGTTTGCGTTAACAAAACCTAAAAACCTTACGCCGTAACGTTAGCCTAAAAATTACTCATTTTACTTAAATAGGTGTAGGACTAGGTCAAGAACAGGCTGACGTCTATCTGCGTTTACTGTACGAGTACGTAAGTAAGGCCACATGGTTTATTACTCATATTTGCCAAGAATAATACAAGTACATATTGCTAATTAATTTCGTTTTATTTTATTACCTTTCGAACCTAAACTCAAGCATTTTAACTACAAACAAAAATTTGAACACTTTTTTTCTTTCAGTTTTCAATAAAACCACAGCTACAAACTGCTTAAAAATAGGTTAAATTGTACCAATTTGCTTCAAAATTTTCTGGGAGGGCCTCCAGACCACTCGTTTACTGGGGGATGTTCCATACCCCCCAGACCCCCAGGCCTACATCAGTTTCCAAGTTTTGACCCCTCTGGCCTAAGATTGTTCCGCCGTGCCTGGTTATTAAGTACTACTTTATTAGAGAGATTTGTTTTGAATACACAGTTAGTAGTCAATCAAGTGGTTTGACATTAGAATTTAATTAAATTCGTAAAGTGGAGTTAATCGATTTGGCAAGTGTGAAGCATTCATATATAACTTGACAATGATGTATGTGGCCAATCCTGTTAACCTAAAATCATAGTGGGTACTCATACGTGAGAACGATCGCAGAATAAGCCGATTAAAACGTTGTAGTTTATTGTATGTCTGTTTTGTTTGTGTTCAATAAACAATTATAATTAATTATGTCTGATTTTAATAACATTTCAACTCTTATAATAAAATTAATCCTAAAAATCACAATAGCGAGAGAACCAGTTCGCTGTAAGCTACAACTTTATAACACCATAGTAGAACAAGTGTCATCCTTTAATTATCTCGGCATTCAGATTACCAGCTCCGAAAGTGTTAGCGAGGAAGTCAGGCTCCAATCTATTAAGGCGTCCAAAATATCAGGATGCCTGAATGAAACGGTTTGGTCAAACAAGTTTCTGGGAACGGAAGCAAAAGTTCGCATCTATAAGACCGTTGTGCGACCAATTTTGACATATGCGGCCGAAACAAGAACAGACACCGCAAAAACAAGAAAAATATTGGAAGTTTGTGAGATGAAATCGCTACGCAGAATTGCGGGTAAAACAAGGATGGACAGGGTCAAAAATGAAGATATTAGGGAAAAGTGCAATATACAAAATGTCAGCGTATGGGTCCAAAGGAGAAGAACAGAATGGAGGGCACACGTATTGCGAATGAATGAAGACCGGCTGGTGAGGAAGGTACATGACAACATCCCTACCGGGAAAAGAAGACGGGGCCGTCCAAGAAAACGATGGAAAGACGCTCTGGAGTAAACAGGCTTTTAGCCTAACAATAAGAAGAAGAAGAAGACAAAAATCAAAGCTTTAACAGCTATATCTAAATTAATCAAATAGTGTTTGGGTAGGGTGGACCGTAAACGTACGGGAATTTTAGTTAATTACATATAGATGGCATTACAACAGCTTGAATCTTTGGCCATGAAGATTGGCACATTAAAAAAAAATACAGATAAACATTTTCAAATCAATTCAAAATTTTCTTTGTTAATTCCAAGACTGAAAATGCAAAATCCGAGGGGTGAACCGCGACGTAATAGCGTGATGTACAGCTACTTCCATTTTCACTTTCATTTCCAAGTAGAAGACATTAGATGAAGGGGCATTATAAATTCCGAAATAATTCCACATAATTCCAAAGATGTATACACCTAATTTCAATCGCGGTTCACCCTTCGGCAAAAACTAACTATCCGAAATGGGGGGGGGGTCAAAAAATTAAAATCTAGCCATTGGACCAAACTCAACCAAATTTTGTAGACCTACTTAGTCTGTATGACCCCAAAAGAATAAAAATGCAAAAACTAACCACTCAAAATAGGAGGAGGGGGGTCAAAAAATTAAAATCTAGGCTGGTGTGCTCAGCGACATCATGGACCAATGACTGACCTCTATGTGAAATGTGACATCGGGTCGAAGTCCCGGAACGAGACGCTCCCCGCCAGGGACTAGCTGATCCCGGGCCGAAGACCCGGTCGTCAGCTATTTTCTAATAACACACGGGCGCCATTTGACTAATACGGTCGCGATTGAACCACCTTAACTATACTTAAGTGGGTTCGGGACTGTTTATCATTTTCATAAGAAATTTCTCAAATTTTTACCATCGAATCATTGATGTCTTAAATATTTATTCCCGAAATTTGAAGTTGATCGTCTGTCCCATTACCGAGAAATAAATTATTGAAAATTGTCCTTTTAACATGGAAGTAAATGGACCGAGCTTTTAAAAGGACTATAACTTCTATACAAATTATACCATTTTCAACAAATTTATGCAAATCAATAATTAAACTTTTATGAATCGAATGATACATTTTTCAATAGATTTGACAGTCTAGTTAATTAGTTATTCATAAATGTAAAAATAAAAAGTTATGTACCGCTAACAGAATATAACAAAAGCCGAGGGGTGAACCGCGATTGGAATTAGGTGTACACCGTCTATGAAAATATTTGGAATTACTTTGGAATTCATTAGATAATCTATTGTCATCTATTGTCTTCTACTTGGAAATGAAAGTGAAAGTGTAAGTAGGTAAACGATTTTAGGTCGCGGTTCACCCCTCGACAAAAGCACTAGTGTAGATTTCCAACTCAATTTTTTGAAATCGTTTTTGTGTTAAAAGAAAAAATTTATCTAGATATTATTTTTATTAATATTATCAAAAGAAAGATTATTATTTGAAATTAACCTTATTATTAACATTTTTTTTATTAAAAAATTTAGTAGTCAAAAGTTGTCACTCTGCAGAAATACAAAATATTTTTTCGTAGATCAACCAGATAGATAAGCTGTCTTGAACCTCCATAATTAAAGCGATAAAAAAATTCAAATGTTTGTTATATGGTAGCTATTACCTTCATTTCATATCAACTTTCCCCACATATTTATAGTGGGTAGAGAAAAGGGTTCTATTCTTGATTGTAGGTCACATGACAACAAAGTTTGGGAAGATATTAAACAGTGTTTAATGTGGTTTATTTCAAAATTTTTTAATAAATTGGTACCATATTAAAATATAGAAAGATACAAATATATTCATCTTTGATATATATTAATACTAATAGTAGTCGTAGTAATAATAATAATAATCAAAACATAATAAGAATGACCTTGCGTGATTTCGAGTCAGTCAGCGACTAGATGGGCAAATAATCTATCTCTCTTTCTCTCTGTCTATGTCTATGTATGGCGTCTTATTGTCTGGCATTGAAGAAAGAATACCTACTTTTTAGGTAGGTTTAGTTCACTCACCTGAAACAAACAAACAAACAGAACAAATTAGCATTTCTAATCTAGAAATGACAATGAAAAAGTGAAAATCAACTGGAAGTTATTTCATGTCTACCAAACATAAATTAATATTAGAGTACACAAAAAAAAGAGAATTATTGAATCATGACGTTTCGTTCACAATTTTGGCGCATATTCACGGGTTTGAAGTAGACACTGGTGTACTGGTGTGTGTTTACAAAACCTCTCCATAAATAAATTAATATAAGGTATTTTAATTTTGGCAGTGCAATTTCTTGGAAAAAATCACACTCCAAATGAATACCCGTAAACTACCGAAAATACATCGTCTCTTAAAAGTTTCGCATCTTTAATTTTTGAGTGGAGAGGGGGGGGAGGAACAATTATCAATATATTTAATGTTTCTTAATTTAAAAAGAATTGGAGTCTTTCATTTCAAAATTCGAATATATATATTTCAAATTTGCCTGGTTAATGAAAATCGATTGGAGCCATCAGTTTAAAATCAGAGCTGAGAATTATATTTCAAATTTGCCTCGTTAATTAATATATATTTAATGTTTCTTAATTTAAAATCTATTGGTGTTTTTACATTTTCATTCGAGTTCAAATGAATACAATATTATCTAGACACAAAGTCTAAATCAAAAATATATAGTTTTAGTAAAAGAAATCAAGATATAAATATTAATGTGACATTGGTCTAGTGGTTAGAGCTGATGCCCATAGTTCAAGAGTTCGTCGGTTCGATTCTAGGCAAGAGGGTAATTTTTTTAGAGAAATTTCTCTAAGCGTTGTTACAAATTAATCTAGATGAATATATATATAGTATATACATTATATATAATTTGTATAAAAATTTCAAATTTTGTATATCATATATATTCATGATTGTATTATTTACTACTACTCATCAATGAATACTATTGAGCAAAAATTCATTGATGATAAGATCGTGTTTCCTGTTTGTAAAGGAGTTGGGAGTATTTCTTGGGCGTCGGGGGGGGGGGGGGCTCTTATCACGGAATAGTACAATCTACGTATCTGACTCATGAATAGTAAAATACTATATTGAATATTTATATTGAGACTAAAATATTCTGCCATCCAAATAATTGAAAAAAAAACCTGCGGATATTATCTATTGAGATCAAAGGACATCATTTCCTGCCCCTTTTTATCCCCCCCCTCCAGTCCCCAATTCGCCCCTTTGAATATATAATTTATTCGAATGGATAAATGTCAAACACATTTTTCTATTTTATTACCAGAGTGACAAGCCCTACGGATAGAAATTTTATTGAGATCTAAAACGTCATGACCTACCTCCTTTGAACCCTTTCACCACCTCCACCACACCCCTAAACACAATTTTCCACTTATCACATTCTTTGGGAATGTAATTTTAATTCCATTACGATTCAACAAAAATAGAAACATTTTTAAGTCAAATAATTTATTAAATAATTCCGACGGGAATTTTTTTGCTTTAGTTAAAAGCGATATATATATAGGTATATGTATTAATAGGTATTTTTAAATTCAAGTAAGTAAAAAAGGGCGATTTCTATTTCCAGACAGAATTAACCGTTAGAGTGCCGACGCGCTTTTTTGAGACAACAATGACTTCAAAAACAAAGCATTTCTAAGTAGATATGTGTAAAAATCAATGACACTAAAACGGTTAAATAAAATTGTTCCTTCTTTGGCTCTTTTAAACTCTGAAAAAGAAGGAACGATCGTCCGAATGGTCGGTTTTGAAGGAGATGGAGATAATATTAAATTCTTTTATTAACACATGGGCTGAAAAATTCCGAGCCTAACACATACATTGCGCTAGCTTTTTTGAATTCACCTCTTTTTCAGTTAGTACCAACCTTCGAAAGATAGCTATTAAAATTTCATGATATTCTATTCATTAGTTTGTGAGTTATTGTGCTAAGAGTGACGTTTTCAGAGCAATGAATCAAAAACAATTTCGTGTTTTAATTTTACACTGCTTCTTGATGGGAAAAAATAACGTTCAAGCGATTGAAAAGTGTTATGGGAACTCCTCTCAATCAGAAACAACAATAAAACGTTGGTTTGCTGACTTCAAACGTGGTAGTACGGACACCGATGATACAGAACGCAGTGGACGTCCAAATGAGGCGGTAACACCAAAGAACATCAAAAAAATCCACAAAATCGTTTTGAATGATCGAAAAGTGAAGCTGCATGAGTTAGCTGACATCGTAAAGATATCAAAAGAACGTGTTGGCTTTATATTACATGAGCATTTGAGTATGAGAAAGCTCTGTTTAAAGTGGGTGCCTGTTGACCAAAAACAACAACGTGTTGATTGAAAAAACATTAAATTACTTAGACCTTAAAATTAAAATTGAGAAAAATAAACACACATTCGAAATTTATAGGAAAGAGACATCAACAGATACCGTAATTCACAACATGGCTTGTCGACCGATGTCACATAAATTAGCAGCATTCCATTCAATGATCCACCGTTTAAATAGTATCCCTTAAAGAAAGAGCATTTTTTAACAGAACTAGAGATAATTAAAGAAATAGCTATGAATAATGGTTATGAAAGCAATTTAATAGATCAAATATTAAAAGAAAAAATTAAAAATCAAATTTAAATTTAATCTATTCACAAAATTCCCAAATTAAAGATCTGAAAACTATTATTACCATATTATGGTAAGATGTCCGAAAAAATAAAACATAAATTAAAATCTTTAGGATACGCGACAATCTTTTTAGATCACCATATACATTAGGAAGTTAATTAAGTCAAATTAAAGATGAAATTCCGGAAAATGAAAAATCCGGTGTATATAAATTGACATGCCAAGATTGCAATGCAACTTATATAGGAAAAACAGAAAGAAATTTATCCATTAGGATCAATGAACACAAGAGGGCCTACAAATTAAAATATGAAAATTATGCATTTGCAGAGCATTTAAATGCTAATAATCATAGGTTTCCAGATCAATCCAAAATTAAATTGATCAAAGAAGTCAATGACCCCTTAATTCTTTCTTTAAAAGAATCCATAGAAATTTTAAAATCCTTAGAAAAAAGCCCACTTGAATCTTTAAATGAAAAACTAGAAATTGTCAATGATTCATTTCTAAAAGCCTTTCATTCATTCAGGTAAAACTCTTTACAAAAGTCTAAACTCTGTTTACTCGAGGTCTGCTGCAAATCTAGGTGTCATTTTTGATTCCTCCCTCAAATGGACTGATCAGATAAATGCTACATCACGGCGGGTCTTCTGGGGTCTCCATCGGCTCATAAAAATAAGGCACCTCATTCCTGTGACTACTCGCGCGCACTTGGTAAATTCATTGATCATGCCAATATTTGATTATTGTTGTCTCGTGTGTGGGGACGTCTCTGGGGTCCGCGCGGCTCGGCTTGATGTTGCGATGAATTCATGCGTACGGTTCATTTTTGATGTCCCGAGGCATGCGCGTATTACGCCATATTACGGTCGGCTTGGCTGGCTTAGGGCTTCCCAGAGACGCCTCTACGTGCTTGGCAGGTTCATTTTCAAACTATTCAGCACATTTCACCCCAAATACATATACAACATGTTCACTTTCAAATCATCCATCCATAATCGGGTATTAAGAGCTGACGGCAGACTAATCCATATTCCAAATCATCGTATTGAGATCGCCACTAGATCCTTTGTCGTCAGCTCGGCTCGGTTGTGGAATACATTGACATTAAATATCCGAACATCGCTTTCAACATCATCTTTTCATCGCTCACTCAGGGTGCATCTTCTCGGGGGGGCTGGGTTGGAGTAATGTGTCACTGGTCTATTCGCCTGCATGTGCTGACTCTGGATTGCTCACTGGGCTGGGAGAGTCTTGCTCATTTAAATCTTACTATATACCTGTATTCTTTCTGTTTGCTCATTTAAATGTTATATATGTTATGTTTGCTTACTTAAATGTTACTATTTGTATATATATTCTTTCTGTTTCTGCTCTACGAGGTAGCCACCTCAGAGCATTGTTTTAAATAAATAAATAAATAAATAAATAAAAAGAAGACGAGTAACCCTGATATTGCTCTATTTACATTCTAATCTCCCAAGAGGAAACATGAAAAAAACATATTTTTCAAAATTTTCAATGTATAAATCTTAATTTGAATGTAACTAAATACTGAAATATTTGTGATAGACTGATGATGAAGGCAATGCCTTCGAAACTATAGTCTCTAGAAATAATTAAAAATTATTTTATTTAAAAACAGAAGACTCCATCTCTCATTTTATTTTTTAACCTAAAATGTTTTTCTTTGTCAGACTTTTCAGCCCATGTGGTATAATTATTTAGAATTTTTGTTGTTTTCATTATCCTTGGGCTGCCTTTGCATCAATTTAGCTATTGAGTTCTACCACTCAGTTTTCAATAGGATGCATCTATAATTAATCAAATTTCCTAGTTCTAATATATAATAATATTTGTATTGTGAGTTTTTAAATTAAAAAATATTATCTATACATCAAAAACACTGAATAAGGAAGCAGGAAGGAGGATTAATTACCATATTATGCTTCCTCCATTGACCTTTTTGGGCTCTGAATAAGGAGGGAAGATCCTCCGAAACATCGGTCACAAAATATTATAAAGAGCAAAGATTTTCAATAAATACTTTTTTATTTGAAGTAGTCTGATATTTATTTCTGGACTGCATTACAACCATCCTGAGAATATATACCAGTCCGTCTCCAAAGAAAACCTTTTATAATGTATTAAAAAAAATCCAATTAATAAAAGGAAATTGAAAATAATTGTATTTATAAATTTTTATTGACAGAGGCACCTGTGAATAATTACTTTAATTCCTCGAAAGTATTAGAACCGTTTTCGAGAAACGGATTCTCTATATATACACTGTGGTGCAAAAAAGTGGAACATTTAGAAAAATTTAGTTTTTTTCAAATAATTTTCAGAAAAAATTTATTTTATTTAAACTTTTAATACATTTTGTAATTGTACAGATATTTTTAAACATTTTTAGAATGAAATCAATGTATTATTTTAATTGAAGCCCTTTAAAATTAAATTTATTTAAACTAGGATAAATTTTCAGGTTTGAAATCTGATCATCCCTCTATTGAATTGTATTAAATGATTATCGTCTAATATCGAATTAAATTGAATATTTTAATGTTTATCAGTTCAATTTGAATATCTCATCTTTTAATTTAATTTCATTTGAAATAATGTCCAAGCATAATGCCACAGAATCACTTTTTTCCACCAAAGTGTATATATAATTAAAAGAAGTGTTCATTTATAATCTATCTATACTGATTATAATCGGCTTGTGCGACGACGCATGTGATTTTTTAAATTTTAAAACCCACTAATAGTTCATGACAAATAAAATTTAGAAATTAGGAAATTCAAATTATTATTTTGAACCCCAATGCGGAGTCCAGGAGGGCGTAGCCCCAGGGTAGTAGGATGCCCGCCGAAAGCGGGTTTCGCAGCTGGTATAACAATATGAATATTAGAAGACGATGTAAAATGTATAAATCAGAAAGGACGAGAAAGAAACTTATTCAAGAGAGATGACAAAATGTGGCCTGGCATAAAATCAATAATCTGCGCACACCGTGAGAGAAACCAGAAACATTAAAGACACGGTAAAACCATGATTGCTAATGGGCTGCCGCACCGGTGGTTAAAACTAGGTATAGGATAAAACGTATGGGGTAGGTATTTTTGGCTTAAATGACACATCTACTTAAAAATAACATTCAATTAATTAAGATAAACTAGACTAGAAATAACAGATGGAGAATTATTATTATTATTATTATTACTTGTAACCAAAAAACGAATCATCTTTATTAAAATAAATTTAAACGTTTTGACTAATAACTAGAGACAGGATTCCTATGCAATTGCTTATTTTGTTTGCCCCCCCATGTATGACCCAGGGGATCAATTATCTATCCGAATCATGCATCTAGGATACTGTGGGTTAAATTTTATACTGCATATTTTTGCATATTTGAGTAATATTGCATAAAATTGCATATTTAGAGAATATTGCATAAAATTGCATATTTGGAGAATATTGCATAAAATTGCATATTTGAAAGATTTCGGAGAAAGAATGAAAAAATGAAGAAATCAAACAGGATTACACTAATTTAAATTCGAAGAAAATTGAAATAGGCCTCAACGACAAGAGTGTAGCGTTGGACTACGAAGGAATTACAAAGGATGTAAACATAGCTAAAAAAACAACAACCCACTGATTTTTCTTTTTATTCAGTTGTACTTTGATTTGATCTACACGAAAATGACGAAAAGTTTCCAATGGGGTTATTAAGTTACTTTAAATTTGCCCCCATTACGTCTGAGGATGTGGAGCGCTCCTTTTCATAGTATAAATCAATTTTAAGTGACCGTAAACATAATAAACTGAAGATAATTTTATAAAAGTACTCCTAAACATAAATTATTCACATTACAATCAAATTTTAGTTATTTTTGAGATCCTTTGTTAATTATTATTATTATTTTTTTTTTAACGGCCTTCGGGACATTTTGAACATTGAGTGTATGTGTGTTGAAGTGTGTGTAAATTAGTGTAGGGATGAGATTATAGCCGGTCAAATATTTGCAAATAAAAGCAATACAATACAATCGTGTCTGTTAAATAAAATTATCCCCCCCCCCCCGTAATTTTTCGTCATTATTATATTTATTATGTTGATTTTATTCAAGATCACTTATTATTTCTTTGAATTTAAAGATTTATTTAATATATTAAATGTAATGAGAATTTTGAGCATTTTTTTACGCAATAAAAGTAGATAATTAGTAGAGATTGTGGTGTTGGTGCAAGGTGAAACATCTTTAATAAAGATAAGAGTAAATAAATATAATATTTATTTACTCTTATCTTTAATAAAAGTAGATATTAGACACTCGGTGTCTTAAGCTTATTTTATCATTTTATTCTTTTCTTAGCACTCCTTTAAATATCTAGTATTTTTGTCTTCAATTTTAATTTTTTAGTGCTTAAAAAAATTTATTTTGTCATTTTTTACTGTATATATTTGCATATTTCAGCGTATACTGCATATTACTTGCATATTTCAAAATTTTTAACTGCATATTTTGGTAAATTTTACTGCATAAAAATCCGGTCTCTACTAATAACTAAAAAAAAAAATACAGAAGCCGTTTTTAGGGTTCACTAAAAAAATGATAAAACGGAACCCTGTAAGGGGCGCTAAAATATTCGGTTGTTGCTCGTCATCTTATAAGATGGCGTTATTAGTAAAAACTTGAAAAATTGTTTAATGTATAGTAGAATGCATAAAATAATAAATAAATTCCTCTAGGTAGGTGATTGCCCTCTAAGCTCTGTACCAGACTGATAACACAGAGTGGATACTCTAGACGCTTAGTGATAATTCTCATACTGATAAGATTATATAATGGAGATAATGATATGCATTTAGCTGGGCAGTTGCTAAGTAGATGCGCAATATATGACTATCAGCATGATTTTATTCAACTGACTGGGTAGAATATTCCAAGTGAATTTCGACCCACTTCTATTTACTTGACAATTGGACACCTGGGTTTTTTATGAAAAATTGACTTGATATTCTCTAAATTAAATTAATTTTTTTTTTTTTATAAATTTTATTAAACCAATCAAGCTTGAGTTGTTTACCAAAAAAGAATTTAGTCTTTTTGATTTTAAGTCGATTCTTTCACGTTTCAGTAGAGGTTGCCATTAATAGTCAAAACATCAAAAATGGAATTCAATAAGGTTATTTCTCTAGTTTTAGATAAGAATAGATCGTTATTTA
The DNA here is from genome assembly GCA_024734495.1 of Forficula auricularia. Classification (NCBI taxonomy): domain Eukaryota; kingdom Metazoa; phylum Arthropoda; class Insecta; order Dermaptera; family Forficulidae; genus Forficula; species Forficula auricularia. The sequence goes on from JALMQS010000127.1 coordinate 9,009,476, forward strand.
TTATTTTAAGTCGATTCCTCCAGGTCTTCAGCAATGGTTACCAATAATAATCGAAACCTCAAAAACCTAATGTAGAATTGTTATTCCTCAAGTATTAGATGAGAATCGATCGCTGTTTTTGATTTTAAGTCGAATCCTTCATGTCTTCAGCAATGGTTACTAATAATAACCGAAACGTCAAAAACCCAATGTATAATGGTTATTCCTCGAGTATTAAATGAGAATCGATCATTATTTTTCAGGTACTACCCTATTAATTAATCAATTTTTAAGAATTTTTTTCGGCAAAACTAAATATTATTTTTCGAAAAAAAAAAGTGGTTCTAGTCATGTCGAGCATCATTTTAAGGCGTTGTGATGATATCGGGAAAACCCGAAAAAACCCAAAACAAAATTACCTGTCGATTATTTTTAAGTCTAGAAAAACATACAATACAATGTCAAGAAAACCAAAATCGATCGGAGCGAAAAAATTGAAAATTCCACGTAAATTACTCCTTAATATCTGATCAATTCTTTGTATTATCTTGAAAAATGTATTTTTACTCCCTAACCTCGCGACTTTAAGCGTGAGAACTTGCTATTATATATATATTTTTTTTGCTATATATAGTATGAATATTTTTTTTAATTTATGCATATCTATCTAGTTCATTTTTCTATAATTTAATGTGAAAAAAAACTAAGAAAACTGAGCCATATGTGTTGGTTGCTTGTCCGATAAGACCCTACTCGACTGTCTGTGTCCTTGGGTAGAAAATATAAATTACATCATGGCTGAAAGTGCATGTTAATGATTCTTAACTACAAATTATAATTAATATTTTAGTTATATATATATATATATATTATAACAAAAGAATGTTTCAAACTTAATATTACTATTTATTTAGTTTACTTTTGAAAATAAAACAAAATTTTGTTTGACACTTAGCCAATTGATCTTTATTAACTGATTGTTCGTTGAGTTCATAAAAATAAAATAAATATAAATATTTTTAAAAATACTAAACCACTATTTTTTAATTTTAAAAGTAGGCTTGAGGCGCTCGACAACGCTGAATAACATTTTTCTAGAAAAAGATGTTGTTGTTCACCGACAACTGTCTGCTAATAGATGTCAGAAGCACAGTGGATTCGTATTGAAATCTCGCTATCTTATAGTAGGTTCCTGTTTTACTTATTAAACTGAACTCTAAATATTTTTATAAAAAAATAAAACCGGCTCCAAAAAAATAAAATGCAACAAATAAAATAATTTTTTTTTTTTGGCTTTTCGGCCTTTCTAGCCATAAGCCATTTACGATACTATTTATTATTTTTAAATTTGTCCCTACCCCGGGGGTCAAATTTTAGCCGGATGCCTCGAGTCGGATTCGAACCCGGGTCCACTTGGTTAGCAGGATGACACGCTACCGCCTAGCCTATCTGACCCCCCAAATAAAATAATAATAACTTAAAAATAAAATAAAATGCACTAAAAAGTATAAAAAAATTTATCTAATTGAGTTACAATTAAACGATGAAATATTGACATGAAATCACTTTTTGAAGTCGGTGCTAAACATATACATTTTATGAATCGAACTCGACGGATACTTAGTACGCTTGGCGGGTACGCTCGTTTATATAGTTTGTTTAGCACCGACTTCAAAAAGTGATTTTATTTCAATATTTCATCGTTTAGTTGAAACTAAATTAGATAATTATTTTATTTTCTCTTTTTAGTGATATTATTAATAGTGACTTAATATAATACCTTGCTTGCATCTCGTAAGAGAAAGCGTCGGGCGAATGAATCAGAAAATGGTAATAAAATTCAATTCATAAATAGAGAAATTATCTCGAAACGTTTGCTGGTTTTAAATGAATGTTTTAAGATTTTTTTATAAAAGATTTTATTTATTATAATTTCGATTATTTGCTCATAAGAATTGGAGATTTACGTTATTTCGTCATTGATCATATCTTCAGAACTTGACCAAATTAATATCGGACCACTTTTAAGGTAGCCCCTTTCCAATAAAAAAAGAATCATCGAAATCGGTCCATAAACAAAGAAGTTATGCGTGAACATACATAATAAAAAAGGTCCAATACCAATGAAAAAAAAATGGGACCAATCGGGTACGAGTCTGAACTCAATGCAAAAAAATCATCCAAATCGGTTCACAATTGACGAACATATCATCAGGTAAGATAGACACAAAAAAATTCAGTCGAATTGAGAACCTCCTCCTTTTTTGAAGTCGGTTAAAAACACAACTATGTTATCATAACCAAGTCTTAAAATGTCAACAATAATAATTTACAGTGAAAACAAAGATTTAAGTATCTTTTTGGGTGTCTTTTTTTGAAAAAAGATGGAAATTATTTCAAAAATCAACCCAGTATATAATATTATTAAATGAATTTAACTTTAAAGTACATCATAGATATTAGAGAAATATTTTTACATTGCATATCAGAGAGGTTCGTCCTTAGGAATCGAACCCAAGCGCTAACTAAGCTTGCCGGGCCAGTAGCCAAACCCTTTAAGACAAACAGGGTCAAACCCTTAAGACAAAAAGGGTTTGGCTACTGGCCCGGCAAGCTTAGTTAGCGCTTGGGTTCGATTCCTAAGGGGACAAACCTCTCTGATATGCAATGTAAAAATATTTCTCTAATATCTATGATGTACTTTAAAGTTAAATTCATTTAATAATAATAATTTAATTGAAAAGATTTAGATTGCCACGAGTAGCACAGTTGATGATTTATAAAGAGAAATCAATGAGGTTGTCCTCTGCTTGATGCAAATATATATACTATATATTATATTAGGGGATGCATTTTTGTAGAATTTTTTTTAGCGACAATTAAAAATTCATATTTTAAGCTGAAATTTTCTGGCTGTTATTTTTATTATATTTACAAAGAATTTTCTTATAAATAAATACAAATTTTCGGAAAAAATTGAATAAAATTGATTTTTTTGGCAACGTTTTGTTCCTCTCAGACCATCATCAAGGCATCGCTCTACACAAAGTTTTGAACTTAATTGCAATTAAATATAATAGGTAGTAATAGGTATTAATATACACAGAGGTTCTTTCAACCCTATTAAATCCTGAAAAAGGAGAGACGGTCCTCCGAATCGTCTGGATTTTTAAGAGGATGAAAATGACACGTTCTTATAATTTATTTTATTCAGAATTTATTCAGAACTTGTGCTGCCTTGCATCAATTTAGCATTGAGTTCGTCTTCAATATAAAACACCAGTAATTAATTAAATGTATTAATTTTAATATATAAAAATATTTATAATGAACTATTAGTAGGTTTTAGGATTAAAAAAAACCCAATTAATTAATAAAAGAAAAAGATTAGTTAAAAAATTTTATTGACACACCCACCTGTTAATAATTACTTTAATTAAGAAAATAAGCTGACGTGTTCTGATGTGGCCATCCACTAGACTTCACCATACAACCTGGCCCTCACATTAATATTTAATAAAATTATTTATAATCATGTAGGGGAGGGGGGGGTAGTTTTTGCATTTTTAGACTCCTAGGGGCACACTGATTATGTATACAAAATTTGATTGAGTTTGGTAAATGGCCAAGATTTTCATTTTTTGACCTCCACCCCCCCCCCCCCCCATTTTGGGCGTTTAGTTTTTGCATTTTTAGACTTCTGGGGACCCACTGATTATGTATACAAAATTTGGGAGAGTTTGGTAAATGGCCAAGATTTTCATTTTTTGACCCCTCCCCCCTCATTTTGGGCGGTTAGATTTTGCATTTTTAGACTTCTGGGGGTTCACTGATTATGTATACAAAATTTGGTTGAGTTTGCTCAAACGACCTAGATTTTTAATTTTTAACCCCCCCCCTCGACCTCCCTTAATTTTGGGTCGATATGCACCAAAATCTAATCAGCTCTTAATCTCAATGGACCAAAACTACGTGTGAAATTTGGTTTCGATATTCACACTAGTTTTTGAGCTCCACAAATTTGGTAACGCACATACTAACTAACTAACTAACAGACATTTTGACAATAAAATTATTATCTCGAAAAATATAATTTTTTAGATGTTCACTTATTAGAGCTTTTCTGTAGAGGAAAATGCCATGGTTTAGCTCAATTTTTTTAATCAAAATAGTTTCAGCCGTTTTTGAGATATTTCGAAAAAAAGAAGGAAAAAAACCACTTTTTTCATGCACGATTACAATACTTGACCATACCCTGTATGGTAAAGTAAAAACATACAGATTATAGTTACCCAAAGATGATACTGAGAGATTGATTTACAGATCCAAAAATTACTCTAATCCGTGATTTTCACCGAAATAGCGTTAGGGCCGTTTTCGAGAAACCAATTCTATATAAAACTACTCTTATTAAACGAGCAAAAATTGTATATTTATTTATATATATATTTATTTATTTATATATATATTTGTATCTTGGTTCTATATTGAAAACGGCCCTACCGATTTTGATAAAACAAAATCTATTAACAAGTTTTGAGGATGAGAAAACGATCTGGCTAGGTCTGGACTTCATCAAAATTCATCTTAATTGATTTTTTCTTAATTAAAGTAATTATTGATAGATGAAAATCTCAATAAAAAAAAATGATTTGCCTCATGTCAGATTAGAACCTGATACCTCTTGCATCAGAGGCATAGATTTAACGAGTAGACCATAGAACTATTTTAAAAATCCTTGCTTTTTATTTTTACTAAAATGAATATTTTTTAATTAGACTTTATTATAAGTGTGTGGAAATAATTGAATATATTATATATAGCTATGTATTTTATAAATAGAATTTATTGAGTAAATTGCGGCGCGGCAAATTTGAAATATGTATAATTGAATTAAGCTGAAAGAAAAACAACAATTAATATACTATATATATTTGTATTTTTTTTAATTTGAAAACGGTTCTCAAATAAAAATCGACATTTTTATCAGAATTTTAAATTAAAAATAATATTAAAATAAAGCTTTTGTATTAAATATACCTTAATTCCAAAATCAATATACGCGATAAAAGATTTTAAAATTAAATGGAGCTTTGTTCTCAAATAGAGAAGATCTATCAATCAATGATATGGTATATCAAACAAAATGGATCAAATTTGAGTTAAATCCACTTATTTTTTTAATTTATTTTTTATTTTTTATTTTAATTTCTATAATCTGAAGTAATAGTAATAAATTACAATATTTTCTAATAAATCAGCAGCCAAAGTGGAATGAACTTTTTGTTCTATCTCTCTCTCTCTCTCATTTCTTAAGAGAAAATAAAATAAAAAAAAATAAAACAGACATTCTTCATTCTCATTCATTCAATCATCAGAGAAGGCTAATTTGCTTAGAAATAAAGCACGTGGAGAGAGAAAGAAAAATATCTGCTGCATTCATGGGAAACAAGAAAAGAGGGGAGGAAATGAAGGGGAGGGGAAGGGGGGGGGAAGCAAGGAACGTTGCCTTCAACATATTTTTCTTAAATCTGTCGAATTGCCAATTTATTTATTTTTTTGCTTTCCTTTATTTAGATATAAATATATAGATAAAAACAAGACAGAGAATTCTGTTACTAATCTTCTCATTTTATTAAATGACCAATTCTTGTAGGTACCTAGATATATATATTATATAGAATCGGTTTCTCGTAAACGGCTCTAACGATTTCGATGAAATTCACGGGTTAGGGGGGTTTTGTGTTGACATTTCGATCTGTCACGGTCTCATCTTTGGCTAAGTTGTTTTTGATGGGTTTTTTGTTAATTGAATTAATTAACGCCCTATAAGGGAGTCGACAAATCGATCTGTCAGGCTCTCATCTTTGAGTAACCTTAATTGGATTGTGTTTTTTCGTAATCAAAGTAAGAGGTAAATGAATGCTAAGTTTAGGTTCTTGAAAAAGATTTCTTCTCCTAAAAGGAATCGTAGGGATTGGACATGACTTTAAATTAAATACAAAGTTTTTATTTAAATACGTCAAACGTTTCGTTGCTGGTTTGCATCTTCTTCTGGCTGAAATAGCGAGTTGCAAACCAGCAACGAAACGTTTGGCGAATTTAAATAAAAAACTTTGTATTTAATTTAAAGTCATGTCCAACTCCCTATGATTCCTTTAATTATTAATCATGAACACGAATAATGAAATATTTCTTTTTCTTTTGTATCCACGCAAAAAATAGATGGGCTGGGTCAGGTCATTTTTAACCGACTTCAAAAAAGGAGGAGGTTCTCTATTCGACTGAATTTTTTTTTTTTTTTTTTTTTGTGCCTATGTTACCTCATATCTCCGCCAATTGTCAACCGATTTTGAAAATTTTTTTTGCATTGGGTCCAGTCTAGCTTCCGATTGGTCCCATTTTTTTTTCGTTTTTTTTTTTCATAGGTATTAGACCTTTTTTATTAGGTTTGTTTAGACCTAACCTCTTTGTTTATGAACCGATTTCGATGGTTCTTTTTTTATCCGAAAGGGGGTGTCTTAGGGATGGTGTCATATTAATTTGGTCAAGTTCTGATGATATGATCACTATTAATAACATCACTAAAAAGAGAAAAATAAAAACCGACTTCAAAAAATTAAATGCAACAAATAAAATACACTAAAAGGTATAAAATAATTATTATCTTATTTAGTTACAACTAAACGACGAAATATTAACATGAAATTACTTTTTGAAGTTGGTGCCAAACATATACCTTTTATGAATCGCACTCGACGGATCTAACTTAGTAGGCTTGGCGGGTACGCTCGCTTATAGGTATAGTTTGTTTGGTACCGACTTCAAAAAGTAATTTCATGTTAATATTTCGTCGTTTAGTTGTAACTAAATAAGATAATAGTTATTTTATACCTTTTAGTGTATTTTATTTGTTGCATTTAATTTTTTGAAGTCGGTTTTTATTTTTTTTATAAAAATTATTTTTTCTCAAAGGCTTTCGAGAGGTATTGTGAGATACAATTCAACAATTTAAATTTCAAATGTATATTTTATTTAGTTTAAGTGCTACAATACTTTGGTACACAGACATTCTAACTTTACTGACAAGGTTTGATGTTTTGCTTCTCAAAAATAGAACAATAAAAAGTTTTTTTTATTAAAAATACAAATTTTAAGTATTATTCTATATATGCATTAAAATATACTGTAAATTTATTTAAATATAGGACGTCAATATAATAATATATAAATGCACTTTGGAAAAAAACAAAAGATTTTTATCATAATTTATTATATAATTATGTGATAGGAGTGTAGTATTTATGCGTTACATTTTTTTTCTTAGGTTGATTAGAAAATAGAAAAAAAGAAACTAGAAAAATGGAAAAAAAGAATTTATCATAATTTAAAATAAAAGAAATTGAATTTATTTTCTAAAATTATAGTTATAATATCAACATGGGATATGCAGGTGAAATGAAAAAAATAAAAATAAGAATATTCCGCCATTTTATTTTGTTTATTTATTTGATAATTATTGAAAAACAACACTATGTAAATGGGTTTTTATTTAATCAATTTTTATAATTAATTAATTAATTTTGTTTACTAATTACACTAATAACACTTTGTTGATAAAATTATTTTATTTATAACTAGTAAATTTACAAGAAAAACGAATGGGCATTTTAATTAATTAAAAAGAATGGAAGCCGCCATTTTCTTTAATTTAATTTAATTATTAAAAACTTGATAAACTGAGCTTCCCAATTGTTTATTTAAGGAGGTTCTTTCGCGACAATCCACACAAAAAGTTTTAGTCTCGTAACCACTCTATAAATATGAACGGAACTAAAATTTAGGTTATGTTTTTTAACGTGACTGTACCACTCACACTAAGAAATCTCTATATGGATACACACATACTTGTCGGATCGTTTCCAAGCCATTGATCTTATATTCCCTCCACTAAAAATAGTAGCCCAAATATGTTATGACGTTAATATTTAAATTATTTTCAATTGTTTTTAATTTTTTTTTTTTATTTTTTTTAATATGAAAAACTACTTGTTATTCATTTTCCATCCAAGAGAGGGAATAAAATAAAATATAAATGAACCACCCTACTTTTTTTTTTTTTTACATTAAATAAATTTTATTTTTAATATAATCTTTTCCCTTATGAGAAAAATGAAATCATTGAAAATTGCAATGAAAGAAATGAAAAAAAGAGAGAGAAATAAATAAATAAATAAATAAAAAAGATCAAGTTTCTTTCTTTCTTTCTTTCTTTAATTTTGTTTTTCTTCTCCTGGGTTTTGCTCCAAAGCAAGTATTTATTCATTAGTCTATAATTTCAAAACTCTGTTTTTTTTTCTTGAAATTATTAATAATACTATTAAAAAAAGATCATTTGTATAATAAATATAGATAATTATGAAATAAATAAATAAAAGAGAGGGGGAGAGAGAGCAAAAAAATAGAAATTTAATTGAAAGTCGTATCTTTTATTATAATTATATATATCGGATGTAATTAAATCTGAATAGAATTTCGAAAAGAGCCAGAATTCCCTTTAAGAGTATCGCTGTTGCGTAAACAGAGTCGCAAGACCCTCTATTGATTATGAGAATAAGAATGCTAGCAACATGACTGTATGTTCTTATTGACACTATTTCTAAGAGTGGGGTTCCACTATTTCAATGCGGTGAAAAGTTAGAGGTTCACTAAATCAAATAATAACTTAAATTGAAAGTTTTTGCCGAGAGTAGCAGAATTTCTATATATTGAAGGAGACAATAAGAGTGTGTCTTCTGCTGGAATTATAAATATACATTGTAATAGACTAATGAAGAGGGCAAAGCCCTCGAAACTATAGTCTCGTTATAAATAAATAAAATTTATAATTCCAGCAGAAGACACACTTATCTTATATTGGCTCCTCAACAAATAATAACTATTCACTATTTCTAAGAGTGGGATTCCACTATTTCAATTCGGTGAAAAGTTAGAAGTTCACTAAATCAAATAATAACTATTCACTATTTCTAAGAGTGGGATTCCACTATTTCAATTCGGTGAAAAGTTAGAAGTTCACTAAATCAAATAATAACTATTCACTATTTCTAAGAGTGGGATTCCACTATTTCAATTCGGTGAAAAGTTAGAAGTTCACTAAATCAAATAATAACTATTCACTATTTCTAAGAGTGAGGTTCCACTATTTCACTGGGGTGAAAAGTTAGAGGTTTACTAAATCAAATAATAACTATTCACTATTTCTAAGAGTGGGGTTCCACTATTTCACTGAGGTGAAAAGTTAGAGGTTCACTAAATCAAATAATAACTATTCACTATTTCTAAAAGTGGGGTTCCACTATTTCAATTCGGTGAAAAGTTAGAGGTTCACTAAATCAAATAATAACTATTCACTAATTGGCAGTGGTATACTTTTAATTATATCGAATAGTGACTATTCACTTCCAATTAGTTGTTATTCACTCTTTCAATTTTAGAGAGTAAATATCCAAATCTGGCTCAGCTATTTTTATTTGATGATTAATCTGGAGTAAGTGAAAGTCGAGTGGCGTAAAATAACAAGCCATTTCGATAGTTACCCCCCCCCCCCCATCCAAGAAATGAATCTAAATCTACAACAGATTGTAAATAAATTGATTTTTAATTATTCAATTGTTCAAACTAATTAATTTTAATTTTGTTAATAATTAAATATTGATTACTTTGTTGAAAAAATTTTATATATTCAAATAAACATCTTACTATACGAGGAATTTTTATTTTTCTCGAAAAATATTTATTTATTCATCAATATCTATTTTGTCCCCTTCAAAGTAATCCCTTTTAGATATAATACACTTGTGCCAGCGCTTATTTCAATCCTCCAAATACTTCTGATATGCGCTTTTTGGTATGGCCTTGAGCTCTTCCAGCGATGCGGTCTTAATCTCCTCGATCGTGGCAAATCTCCGTCCTTTCATGGGTCTTTTAAGTTTTGGGAACAGGATAAAGTCACAGGGGACCAAGTCCGGTGAATACTGTGTTGTTGAACACCTGTAAGCAACGATGTGTGAGCAGGTACGTTATCATGATTCAAAAGCCATGAATTATTTTGCCACAAATCCGGGCGTTTTTTTCGTATTGCTTCACGGAAACGGTGCATAACTTCAAGGTAATATTCGTTAATTAATAAAGTAGGAGTGTAGTCTCACTGTGGAACTACCTTTACTTTATTAATTAATATCATGTTTCACCTAAAACCTACGCCACATTCCCTAAGTAAAAAAAGTAATATTCCTTATTGATCTTACGACCTTCTGGCAAGAACTCACGATACACCACGGCATTGTAATCGAAGAAAACAGTGAGCAAAACTTTCACATTTGACCGAACTTGCCGTCTCGTTTTAACATCTTCTCTGCCTTCTGTGAAGCGCGTGTACCACTTATAAACATTTTTCTTTGCTCAAAGTAGACTCGCCAAATGACACAGTCAACATTTTCAATTGCTTTGGAGCACTTAATTTTATTTTTCACACAAAATTTAATACAGATTCTTTGTTCCATTTTTTTCGATAGCAAAAAATCGCCAAGAACTCCAAAACACGTCTAACCTTTATATCTGTAAATAAACTGCAACGGATCGTTGCTAAACTTTGTCCAATGTATTTCTATCTTATTCTAGGGTAAAGTACTTTAAAATATAATTTTACAAAAAAACTTTATATGACCTTTTTTGTGGTCCTCGAGGTTACTTAATTACAATATTAAATTTCAACAAAATTGGTTTAGTCATTTTCAAGATATTTAGAAAAAACTAAAAAATATTGAAATAAAGTACTAATGTTTGTGGACCCATATGTACCAAAAACTAATCATTCAATTTGTTAAAATAATGGTAGGTTTTCAATTTCATTTCAATCAGTTCAACGGTGTGGAAAAAATCGTGGACGAAAAAAACGATAACACATCCAACCATACGCACTAAATGAAAAAATCGCACTTTTTGGCCTCTGGACGAGACCTCATGTAATTTTTGGCAAAACTGTCACGTGCTAAAATTCAACATAAATGAATACTACAATGTGTGACTTAGTTTGAGGCCATGGGTTCCGTAATCTTTACATGACTATTGTTTGAAGTCGCGTTTGCCGCGAGACCGATTACAATACTTTACCCATGCTTCGCATAGGATAAAGTAAAAACAAACTAAATAAGCAAAGTGGCTAATATTGTGAACATATTTTGGGGACATGTGTACCAACATAACAAAAAAAGAAATTCGAAAATAGAATGTACGTAGCCGGAGAAATTTGAAAAATTACCTTTTCATTTGAACACTCTTCGTATATTTATAATTCCAGCAGAAGACACTCTTTTATTGTCTCCTTCAATATATAAAAATTCTGCTACTCTCGGCAAAAAAACTTTCACTCCTCGTATATATAGGTATAATAGATTCATTTGAACATTTTCAATTTTGGTTTATAAAAATGACAATTCGAGAATGGAAGTTTGTAGATGTTTGTTCTGGAGCTAAGCTAAAGTGTATCTAAATTTTCCATTAAGGTACTTCAAAGAACAGATTCGATTTTCCTGTAATTGCATTATCCTTGCAAAGAGTGTGGTTTCGAAGCAAGCAACCTTTCGAGAGAACCTTGAGGTGTGGCCAGTTAGCCAAGGGCAGGAATAATTTGGCAACAAGAGTTTTCTGACCAATATCAAAAGAAAAAACCTCGGATTTGTATTTGTAAGCCAACCAGGCAACCGTGCAAGTAATTTGTCTCTGTACTTACCAGCTGTCTATACTTGTTTGTATGCCAATTTAAATACTTTAGAGAAAATATTGAAACGAAAGAAAAAGAATACTTATTAAGTATTTATTTATTTTTTCCCCTATCAATTAAATCAACGGTTCATAATAATCTTTTTTCAGTTCAAGGACCAGTTTAAAGTTATAGACAAACACAAATGGATCTTGTATTTATGCAAGAACAGTGCTAATTTAGAAACGATTATAGATATACCATATTTCATAAAATAATCCATCTAAGTAGATTTAACAAAGACAGAAATTTAACGATAGGTACTATCTACCTTTTTATAATAATTGAAAAATGCTTTTTTGAGCTTATGAAAATATTAATTAAAATATGCGAGAGAAATTTGAGACTATTGTTGTTCAACTGTTTTAACTTTTAACAAAGAAAAACTAAAAAAATAAACAAAGGTAAATTACATCAATATACATTTTTATAACAATTAAAAATAATAATTGGAAATTTGATATGTATATTTATTTTATATTAGGTAAATACGTATAATAATTATTACGAAATAGAGTGAGGTTAAATTGCAATAATTAATTGGTTTGTTTTGATCATTATTTAAATAAACAACTAGATATTAGAATTAATTAAATAGTGGCTATTTGATTACGACCATTTTGGATATAAAATTTTCAAATATATTTTAGTATAAATTAAATAATTGATGATAATATCTATTAAATAGAAAGTTTTTGTGCCGAGGGTAGCATAATTTTTATATATTGAATGAGACAATAAAAGAGTGTGTCTTCTGCTGGAATAATTCCAAAAATCAAAAAACTATAATTTCAAATAGTTCTTTTATTAGTTTTTTTTATTTAGGAGACCTTATAATTTTGAAAATCGAATGTAAAATTATATAAATTTATAGTATAGGACCATATGGAAATTTCAATTTGTTGATCATCTCAAGATGGCGGACTGTGAGTCAGCGATGACGTAGGCAGGCGACACTTTTCTAGCCATTTGCTCTCTCCCTATCTCACTGGTTTTTGACCTTACTTTGTAATTGAATAGCCAATCAAGCATTTATTTGAATTAATTATTCAAAAATTGTATATACTTTCAATACATACTAATTATTAATTAATTACATTTACTAATTTTCTATATCATTGTATAACCTTGTAAGTTGTGAGATTTTTTTATTAACTACATATTATACTTTATAAAAGTTTATTATATTATTTCTGTTTTAATTCCTGAAAATGATGTAATATTATAGGTATATTATTAAACTTACTATATACAAACACCTCCCCCATTTTATCAGGTCAATCAAAGTTCGAAAATTATTTTTTCGGGACGCAATCACAACGAGGTCACGTGGCTACGTCCAAAGAGAATTTTACAAATTAAATTTAATTAGAGAATAAAAAAAAATTATTTTATAGACAAAAGGATTTAGGGGGATTCGAACCCGGGACCCCTACGCAAACGTCCCGGTTCCAAATCCCTGTAGATCTTTTTGACACTATAATACAATTTTTTCTTTATTCTCTAATTTAATTTATTTGGGTATTATTGTCATCTTAAATCAAATATGTTTGCAATATTTTAAGAATATATATAAGTCGAAATCCGATTATAAGATTCGACCAAAATCCTATGAAAGGTATTTTCATATCCCCCTAAAAAGTTTATTTTTTATTTACTTATGACAAGCAATAAAAAACAGCGAAATCGGGATGATAAACTCATTCAAGGGAGAAGTAAATTTAGGCCGGCAAGTGCGAGTATAGGATTCGCATACTGAGAGGGTTCCGTACCTTAAAAATATCTCCCCAAATAATTTATAAGTATATCAAATTGGTTCACTATTATTTATCATTGATAAGGAGAGAATTAATGAATTTGTAGAATTTTTTATTCATTTTAAGTTAATAAGACATTTTTGAACACCTAATACAGGTAAAAATATCTATTGCCAATTTTGAGCTCTCCACACGATCATTTTAAATTGAATTAAATTAAAAAAAAAACCTAATTCTAATTAAATAGATTTTTACAGGAATAGGCACTTTAATTTAGACCCCAGGAAAAAACCGACCATCTTATAAAATAATAATCATCCTATAAAAATTTTATACGATTTTAGATTTCAAGGAAAATAAATATGTAGAGTTATTTATAAATTTCAAGTTTGTATCTTATTCAGTTTACAAGCTACAATGCGGACAGTCAGACCTGGCGGTTTCCGTTTTACTTTTGTTCGAAACGCTAAAAATGTCCAAAAAATATCGAATAGAACGTTGTGAAACCACACCTTGAATCGTTCTCAATATATACCTATACCTATAAATTACTTAAAATTCTAAAAGTGTTTGAATAAATATGATATATATATAAATCAGAGATTGGCCGTAATCATTCAGAGAGAGGAAGTGGGCGGAATTACCAGCCAGTGGCCATATTATACCTACTTTAATTATTAATCTTATATTATTAAATGAGTAATTCTTGTATATATATTTGTATAGAATAGGTTTCTCGAAAACGGCTTTAACAATTTCAATGAAAATCCCGGATTAGAGGGATTTTGGGTCCACAAATCGATCTGACAGGGTCTCATCTTCGGGAAACATTAATTTGATTGGTTTTTACTTAATTAAAGTAATTTTAGCAGGTGGGAATGTTAACAAAAATTTATAATTACATTTTATTAATTGATTGTTTTTTTTTTAATTTAAAACTCACTAATAGTTGATTATAAATATAATTAATTTTAAAATTTAGAAATTTAAATTAATTAGTGGTATAGTTCAATGCTGAATGGATGTAAAAATGTCAAAAAATTATATTCCAGTTTTCTGGCTTGATTTTGTTTTTTGTTTTTTACAATTTTGATAAAATGTGATTTGAGAATCTTTCAAAAATTATATTATAAGGGAATTTTTTACTTTGCCATACAGGGTATGGTCAAGTATTGTAATCGTGCATGAAAAAAGTGTTTTTTCTTCATTTTTTTCGAAATATCTCAAAAAACGGCTGAAACTCTTTTGATTAAAAAAAATTGAGCGAAACCATCGCATTTCGCTCTACAAAAAAGCTCTAATACGTAAACATCGAAAAAATTATATTTTTCGAGAAAATAATTGTTTTGTCAAATTGTCTGTTAGTTAGTCTGTGCGTTACCAAATTTTTGTGGACGAGCTAGCCTCAAAAACTAGTGTGAATATCGAAACCAAATTTCACACGTAGTTTTGGTCCATTGAGATTAAGAGCTGATTAGATTTTGGTGGATATCGACCCAAAATTAAGGGGGGTGGAGGGGGTTAAAAATTAAAAATCTAGGCCATTTGAGCAAACTCAACCAAATTTTGTATACATAATCAGTGGGACCCCAGAAGTCTAAAAATGCAGAAGCTAACCGCCCAAAATGAGGGGGAGGGGGTCAACAAATGAAAATCTAGGCTCTTGTACCAAAATCAACCAAATTTTGTATACATAATCAGTGGGCCCCCAGAAGTCTAAAAATGCAAAAACTAACCCCCTCTCCTACATGATTATAAATAATTTTATTAAATACTAAATATAAGTGAGAGGCCAGGTTGTATGTTAAAGTCAAGTGGATGGCCATATCAGAACACGTCAGCTTATTTCTATAAAAGAAACTGAAGATGGGTTCAATCGAGGGCTGAATCGTGTACACCTACTTCCACTTGCACTTTCATTTCCAAGTAGAAGACAATAGATTATCGAATGAATTCCAAAGTAATTCCAAAGACGGTGTACACCTAATTCCAACCACGGTTCACCCATCGGGTCCAATTAGATCCGAAAAATATATTTTGGAATAATTTTTTTTTTTTAATCACGAAGATCTTCCTGATTTTAAACAAATTTGATGTAAGAACTCGAGTTCTTTTTGATTAGGGTGAAGATTGAGTAAAAGAATAAAAAAATTATATTTATAAATAAATAATAATAATTGAATGAAATCCGTTGAAATCACGGGTCTCTGATGACAGCCAACATCTGATATTATTTATCAAAGAAGCGTTTTCAGATTAATTTATTTATTTATCTATTTACCTGAGTTTATCATCCATCAAAGAAAGAATGACTTTGTAATAGAAAGTAGCATTTTTAGTAGATTAGATTAAAGTGAAAATATTATCTCAAGTCTATTTCATAAATATTTTAGAAGAGATTCAAGAATTACAATGGATTATTTCTTTTTTTCTTTTTCTTGTCTGTTTCTATAAATATTCATTAGCGAGCTTTGAACTTGACCTCTAATTAGTTAGTTGTCCTATGTTGCATATCGGGTTCACAAAAGACTATACCTGTATAGGTATATATAGGTATAAATGTATTTGTGACTTTGTGTGTATTCACATCTGTTCCAAATATAGTACGTATAATATATTTATTTTATTTTTAATTCCAAATTTAACTTGACAACTTTTTGGGTTTTAGCCAAAATCTTAAACTTCCCGTTAAATTTTAAACTATTTCCTTGCTGTGAAACATTTGCATTACTGAGAAAAGAGTTTGACCATTTTGTTTTTGTTTTTTTAATTCATCCTTAAAAACCAAATTATTGATTTTTCAAAGTGATTGAAGCTTTGATGGTTGAACAGTTTATTAGAATTTTTTATACAGGGTGTTCCACAGAACTCATTCATTAAAAGTTTTCATGGAAGGAGTTGAGAGAAAATTTTGAACTTTGACATATTTATGTCTTGGAATATGCTCGTTTTAAATAAATTATTAACAACTTTTGGACACTTTCTGCTTTGCCCCAATCGCTATCAACTTTCTTATTTTCTATGGAACCCCTCCAAATATTTTTGCATCATTAGATTAAGTGTTAAAAACTAAGATTATTTTTTTAACGGGTTATAGTAGTGTTTACACAAAGAAGAAACAAAAATTTCTTTAATTATATTTTGAATTTTCTATTTTTCTCAATAAATATTTCGGGTTACGAATCAATCAGGAGGTTAATAAAATACTTTTCTTAACCTCCTGATGATGGGCTCGTAGCCCGAAATATGTTATAGAAAATCTCCAAAATATAATTAAAGAAATTTTTAATTTTTCTTCCTTCTTTGTGAAACACCACTATAACCCGTTAAAAAACTCCTGTGTTTAATATGTTTCACTAGAAACCAACACCGCTTTCCCTAAATGTTAAGACGATTTTGAATAATGCACCTGATGTCCAAAATTTATAATTTCTGAGTTATTTTAGATAGTTTGTAAAATCTTCCAATTTAGCGTTCATTTTTCAAAAATTAATAATAATTAAACTATTGTTTGTAGAATTAATTTGATCAATCAGAACTCTTAATTAGACATTAAACAATCTTACTTAATCATAAAAATTCAAATTTTATATCCACGATGACCATAATAATCGTTTATTTCTGAAAATCAAAAAGTTGTTAATACTCAATTTTTTCAAATGGAACATGGCATAAATTCTAGTATTTTTGAATTCTAGATAAAAATCTAATAAGAGTTTATTAAATATTCCCTATACCTAAAATGAATAGTTTTTTAAATAAAAATATATTAAAAATTTCACTCGTCTAGATCTTAATTATTTATACATCTATATATATAAAATTAAGGTTTTGTCTGTACATTGCTCCAAATCACGCCAAATTTTGGTTGCACACATTTCAAGCAAAGTTATGAACGAAAACACCCTCAACAAAATTCCTGTCTGTATGTATGTCTGTATGTCTGTCTGTTTCAGTGGTTTCCGAAAAGTTGCTCACGATTCACGTAAAAACGGCTGAAGGAATTATTATGAAATTTCATATTTACATCAGATGTCTTCTAACTTACGTTTTTAGCTATATAACTTTTTGATATTTTGACCCCAGAAGGGGGTTGGGGGAGGGCGCACGAATGAAAATTATCAAATAACTCCTAAACTATTAACCCTACAGCAAATTTTATGATAAACAAAGTTGTAGGGGATGTGATTTCTGACAACTTTTGTTTAAAAAAATTTCCCCAAAAAATCTCCCAAAAAAGGGGGGGGGTGATGTAAATTCTTGCTCTTGGAACAAACTCAACCAAATTTTGTATACATAATCTGTGGGTCACTAGAAGGCTAGAAATGCAAAAACTGGGTGCGGGGGGTGGAATGGGGGTGGGGTGAGGAGTGAGGCGGAGTAGGGTGGGGGTGCAGGGGGTGGTGCGGGGTGGAGTCCAGGGGGCATAGCGGGGGTGAGGTCCAGGGAGCTAGGCGGGGTGTGTGCGTGGGGCGCGGGGTGGGGTCCGGGGTGGATGGGGTGCGGGTGGTGGTGTGGAGGCGGGGGTTGGGAACGGGTGCATGGTGCGGGGGTGGGGGTGCTGGAGGGGTTTTGGGTGCGGGGGTTGGGGCGAGGGGGTTAGTGGGTTAGGGTGCGGAATGGAGTGTTGGGGTGGGGGTGTTGGGTGGGTTTCGAGGGGTGTGGTGGGTGGGAGTGAGGGTGGGGTTCTTGGGCTGGGGGTCCAGGGGGCGTGCCCCCTGGCTAGCAAGAGGGCCGCCGAAGGCGGGCCTTGCAGCTAGTACTCTTATAAATAAGCCATAAATAATTAACATCTGGTCGAGTGAAATTTAAAATATTTTTTATTTAAAAAACTATTCATTTTAGGTATAGGGAACATTTAATAAACTCTTAGTGGATTTTTATGTAGAATTCAAAAATACTAATATTTATGCCATGTTCCATTTGAAAAAATTGAGTATTAACAACTTTTTGATTTTCAGAAATAAACGATTATTATGGTCATCGTGGATATAAAATTTGAATTTTTATGATTAAATAAGATTGTTTAATGTCTAATTAAGAGTTCTGATTGATCGAATTAATTCTACAAACAATAGTTTAATTATTATTAATTTTTAAAAATGAACACTAAATTGGGAGATTTTACAAACTATCTAAAATAACTCAGAAATTATAAATTTTAAACATCAAGTGCATTATATAAAATCATCTTAGTTTTTAACTCTTAATATAATGATGCAAAAATATTTGAGTGGTTCCATACCACAAAACAAAGTTGATAGCGATTGTGGCAAAGTAGAAAGTGTCCAAAAGTTGTTAATAATTTATTTAAAAAGAGCATATTCCAAAACATAAATATGTCAAAGTTCAAAATTTTCTCTCAGCTCCTTCCATGAAAACTTTTAATGAACGAGTTCTGTGGAACACCCTGTATAAAAATCCACAGTGTTTAATATCTGAGAATTGAATGGAAGGTAGTCCTGCAGGAATAAATAAAAATATTATTTCCAATAAAAGAGTATTCTTTTTACATAAAATGACCAGATGTTTTACAATGGAATGGGGGTCATGAATCTGTATGTATATAATTATTTTTTAATCATATATCTATTGTAAACCATAATCGAATACGAGCAGTCATAGATAAAATTAAAACATCAACATAACAAATAAAGATATAATCCACTCGTACTTTTCCGATGAAATAATGTATGAACTTTCTTCAATAATTTATCATTTTGTGATATGTTGTTACAAAATTCCTCACAAGTATTGAAGAAATTGCACTTCAGTTCACTCAACGTTTCTAATCACAGTCAAGTCATTTAATAGCCACATCTCGTATAATGGGAGACCCTGATATTTAGACAACTGAATTAACAGATCAGTTAAGCGTATGACTACCCTGAAAAAAGCCATTTCCCCATTTTTACTTTATCTATTGCGAAGCAGATGACAATTGGACAGTTGTCAGTAGATAGTCAAAAATATGATTTTAAAGTGGAATATCGTTTTAGAACTCTTTTAATTGAAGGCAGTAATGCTAACCATCTGGTTTTGCTATACCCTAGCAAGCGCATGTATTCTACATCAGCATGATATTAAAGTCTTTCAAGTCGGGCTCTATTGTCGACTTTGTAAAAATAATAAATAAAAATTATATAAATTTGTTTAATCCAAAAGACGAAATATCGTCCAATGTGGGATAATTTGTGGGACAAAAACCCAAATGTGGGACGTCTGGTCACTTTATTTTTACAGTTTTTTGAAACCGTCGTTTCGTACCTTCCCTCCTTTTTCAGTGTTTAAAACGGTCAATGAACCAAGCATGGCATAGACACCTGCGTCTACATCCTCTCTCTTAATCAACTTTCCCTTCTCTTCAGTAATGTATGGGGTCTTTCGAGATCCATAGGGGCTACATCTTTGCTGGTACACCCTCTTCTTGCATTCGATTGCATTAAAAAAAAAAAAAAAAAAAAAAAAAGCATAATATGTAGTGTTATTGACACTGAAAGAAGGAAAGATCCTCTGAAACCTCGGTTTCATAAAAACTGTAATTGTATTGAAAATATTATTTTTTGGACTTGCCTTCCATTTCAATCCTCAGTTATAAATTTTTACCTTCTGATCTAGTTTTAAGTCGGAATAGATTTGTCTTTAAGGCTAGCCAATATCCCGGATGGCATTTTTGGCACTTGACTTTAATTCTCGTGGGGTAACCGCGACCTTTCGCACAAACAATCAAACTTATCTAATAAAATAGCATATGTGTAAATTCGATTTAAATAATAATAATTGAAAAATTGGATTTGTTGGAGTAAATGGACACTCTCGTCATTAGCAATCTTTGTCTCCTTTGTTTACGACATATTTGAATAGTTGGGACGCAATTAATTGTTTATAATTTTATTGTTAATTTTTATTTTTAATAATAGGAAGTTTATTTTAATTGTATTTGATGTATTTTTCAATTAAAAGCGGTTTTTTTGTTTTTTGGTTTTTAAGGAGGTTCATTCGCGACAATCCACACAAAAAGTTTTAGCCTCGTAACCACTCTATAAATATGCACAGAACTAAAATTTTAGGTTATGTTTTTTTAACGTGACTGTATCACTCACATTACGAAATCTCTATATGGATACACACATACTTGCCGGATCGTTTCCAAGCCATTGACCTTATATCCCCTCCACTAAAAATAATCGCCTAAATATGTTTGTTTTTTTGCTTTTTATCAAAACTAAGAGGTAAATAACTTCAAATTTTTTTTAAGTTACTCCGAATATATTATTGTAGCAAATATTAGTTTTTCATCAAGATGGTAAAAGACCTTCAATGAAAAAAAATAAAATAATGATCATTTTCCCACCCTTTCCCAATCTACTATATGTAAAAATTTTCATTTTTAATTGCAATTATTTCATGTTTGGTGTGGTAAATCGTCTTCAAATTTTAACAGTATGTGTATTATGCTTTAATGACTTATATTCCAAGTTTCAAAGATTTCTTGAATTTTTGCATTTGTGAAAGAACTACCTTAAAAACAAAATCCAATTCACATATCTTTTTGTAGTTTTTAATTCTACTTAATTTTCTATCTCCTGTAAAATAATTAGAAAATTTGTGTAAATATTAATTTGTGAAAATTTAATTTAAATAAAATTTGTATATTGTTGTCGATTGTATATGTTTTATTCCTATTTATGAAAATCACACGAAATAAATTAACATTACACAATTATTGAAATAATTAGTTTTTTAATTATTTTATTAAGGAAATAATTGGGATTATTATTACTGAACTAGTTGTTAATAATTCTATTGTTAATTTGTTTGTTTTCAATAATAAGAAGTTTGTTTTAATTGTATGTTACCCGAGGGGTGAACCGCGATTGGAAATAAGGTGTACACCAACTTGGAATTATGTGAAATTATTTTGGAATTCATTAGATAATGCCCCTTCATCTATTGTCTTTTACTTGGAAATGAAAGTGGAAGTGGAAGTAGGTGTATACGACTTTAGGTCGCGGTTCACCCTCGATTTTACCTATGTATTTTATAATTACAAACGTTTTTTTGTTGTGTAAGTGTGTGTGTGTGTGTGTTTTTAATAAAAGTTAAATAAAATATTATCTTTTGTAGTTTTTAATTCTGCTTAATTTTTTGACCCCCCCCCTGTACTTAGGCTCTAAAATAATTAGGAAAGCCAAATTTGATTTCTATGTTAATTCTCTTTGTACTGATGAGTCAGCTCAGTCAACAACCCGGTGGTTGTTTGATATAACAGAACATATTTTCTCTTCTTTGGTTATTTTTTTTCGATCTTATCATTTATTATTTATTTAGTAAATATTATCGACTCTCGAATATGTGATTAGGTACGTTTTATCAATATACACTAATCTCTCATATGTATACGTTGTATAGGTATCAGACAAACTATTAAATTTTATTTGCAAAAAATTAAATAATTTTATTGCACAGTAAGGATATTTATTTAATTATTGATAAGTTCTGGTTATTAAATCTAGGTGATTATTTATTATTTAGGCACAATGTTAAAATTTTTCAGAGCAAGACCAGCGATTATTAATCTTTTATATAAATTTGTACCGCCAAAAAATTAAAAATTTATGTACAATCCTGGAAATTCTTAATAGCCATTTAAAAAATAAAAATGGCTGGTCAAGTATTATAATTGTGTAAGAAAAGTTTTTTTTTTTTTGGTAATATCTCAAAAACGGCTGAAAGTATTTTGATAAAAAAATAAGCTGACGTGTTCTGATGTGGCCATCCACTTGACTTTACCATACAACCTTGCCCCTCATTTATATTTAATATTTAATAAAATTATTTATAATCAAGTTAGTTTTTGCATTTTTAGACCTCTGGGGTCCCACTAATTATGTATACAAAATTTGGTTGAGTTTGATATAAGGGCCTAGATTTTAATTTTTTGACCTCCCCCCCCCCATTTTGGGTGGTTAATTTTTGCATTTTTTAGACTTCTGGGGGTCCACTGATTATGTATACAAAATTTAGTTGAGTTTGGTACAAGGGCCTAGATTTTCATTTTTCACACCCCCCCCCCCCCCCCACCCCAATTTGGGCGGTTAGTTTTTGAATTTTTAGATTTCTGGGGTCCCACTGATTGTGTATACAAAATTTGGTTGAGTTTGCTCAAATAACATAGATTTTTAATTTTTAACCCACCCCTCCACCCCCTTAATTTTGGGTCGATATGCACCAAAATCTAATCAGCTCTTAATCTCAATGGACCAAAACTACGTGCGAAATTTGGTTTCGATATTCACACTAGTCTTTGAGCTAGCTCGTACACAAACATTTGGTAACGCACAGACTAACTAACTGACATTCTGACAAAACAATTATCATCTCGAAAAATATAATTTTTTCGACATTCACTTATTAGAGCTTTTTTGTAGACCGAAATGCCATGGTTTCGCTCAATTTTTTTAATCAAATTAGTTTCAGCCATTTTTGAGATATTTCGAAAAAAAGAATGAAAAAAACACTTTTTTCATGCACGATTACAATACTTGACCATACCCTGTATGGTAAAGTAAAAATTGAGCGAAACCCCATGGCCGTGTGGTCTACAAAAAAGCTTTAATAAGTAAACACAAATCACAAATCATATTTTACGAGATATTAATTATTTTGTCAAAACGTCTGTTAGTGCGTTACCAAATGTTGTGTACCTATGCTCTAGCTTAAAAACTAGTATGAATATCAAAACGAAGTTTCACATATAGATTAAGAACTGATTAGATTTCGGTTCAAATCGAACCAAAAAATGAGGGGGCTCTTGAAAAATTAAAATTTATAAAACGGTATATCACTCGCATTCATAATAATTAAAACAGGAATAGCAGGGAATTGGACAATAAATAAAAAACAGAGTTTTTATTAAATGGGCCAGACGTTTCGTCGAATTATTTCGACTTCCTCAGTGGCCCATTTTATCACTCTTTGTCCTAAGGACAATTCCACTATGCGACGAAACATCTTTAAACTTTTTTATTATAACTACAATACATTATTGGCCTCAATTATTTAACAATCTTGAACCTTTTTTCTCCTTTTAACAATTAAAAAATCAAAATTCTCATAAAAATCTTGTATGTTGTTTTTATTTTTAAAGGTGCTTTGTCTGTTTCGTCGCATAGTGGAATTGTCTTTTGACAAGTTGACAGTCCGCCTCCCTGGTGTAATGGTCAGAATAACTGGCTGGCAATCCTGAGGTCCCGGGTTCGATTCCCGGTTATACCCAGACATTTTTTCTGTAAGTATAGGGTCTGGTAATAAAAATTAAGTGGGAGATAAATTTAACCTAATTTATTGCGCGGAGAATTTACCACTGCTCGAAACCTCTAAACCTTAGTAAATTGGATATTGGATTGTTTCTAAGTTTCTGAGATTGGCTCGTGATCCCGGCTTCTTTTCCTTCTACTCGGTTCTTTTCACGATGGAGGGGCCAGCCCATACAGGCCTTTAGTGGATGCACCTTCTGGTGTATCTCCTTCTAACATCAATATCATTAAAAAAAAAAGTGATGGAGAACAGTTTCTGCCCTTTCACTGTACTACGGATACTATCATGGTGTCTGTTCAGTCGAGCTGAAATCAATTATCCCCCCTAAAGCCCTCTTTAAGAGAAACACGCGGTTTTCGAACGCTCAGCACCCCTTCGCTGTCAAATTGGATAAAAATCGAACAAGCGCTTTCGCCAACTCTTTTATCCCTATGACATCCAGAGACTGGAACTCGCTGCCAGCTACCGTCTTCCCCGCGACTTAGAGTATAACCTTCAGCTGTTTAAGACCCGTATCCACAGATACCTTCGACCCCTACCCAGTCCATAAAAAACCCTTCTTCTTCTTTTCACGATGGAGGGGCCAACCCAGGCCTTTAGGGGATATACCTTTTTGGTGTAACTCCTTATCTCATCATTTTCATTTAAAAAAATGGGCCACTGAGGAAGTCGAAATAAATCGACGAAACGTCAGGCCCATTTAATAAAAACTCTGTTTTTTATTTATTGTCCAATTCTCTGCTATTCCTGTTTTAATTTATTAAAATTTATATTTTATAAAATTTATAACCATTAAAGTTAAAACGTCCCCAACAACTTTAGCACTACAGTTATTTACTACCCGGTCACAATCACCAGATTGCATTTGAGTCGATACTCAGCCTTCCTCTATCTCATCCTCTCTTTGCCGGCAATCAAACCAATGAATCCTATTTCGTTAAGTCAGTGGATACAAGAAGAAAATCTGCATCATATTTATCCGAAAGTCGATATCGCGCTTACGATGTTCATCTGTACCCCGGCATCAAACTGTACAGCATAACGGTATTTTTCCTGATTAAAACGCGTCAAAAATTATTAACGATCGTGCAATAGAGTTAACGCTTTAGCTTTGTTGTGCATTGAATAGCGAATTCCGCGAAACATTGATTTGAACGAAATTATTAATTATTTTGTTTTCGAAAAAGCCCGTCGCAAAAATCTATAGAATGATAAGGTATGTTTAAATATATTAATAAGATTCAAACTAGGTTTAATTTTTACTTTACCATACAGGGTATGGTCAAGTATTGTAATCGTGCATGAAAAAAGTGGTTTTTTTCCTTCTTTTTTTCGAAATATCTCAAAAACGGCTGAAACTATTTTGATTAGAAAAATTGAGCGAAACCATGGCATTTCGCTCTACAAAAAAGCTCTAATAAGTGAACATTGAAAAAATTATATTTTTCGAGATAATAATTGTTTTGTCAAAATGTCTGTTAGTTAGTTAGTCTGTGCGTTACCAAATTTTGTGGACGAGCTAGCTCAAAAACTAGTGTGAATATCGAAACCAAATTTGACACGTAGTTTTGGTCCATTGAGATTAAGAGCTGATTAGATTTTGGTGGATATCGACCCAAAATTAAGGGGGGTGGAGGGGAGGTTAATAATTAAAAATCTAGGCCATTTGAGCAAACTCAACCAAATTTTGTATACACAATCAGTGGGACCCGAGAAGTCTAAAAATGCAAAAACAAACCGCCCAAAAGGGGGGAGGGGGTGGTCAAATAATGAAAATCTTGACCATTTACCAAACTCAACCAAATTTCGTATACATAATCACTGGGACCCCAGAAGTCTAAAAATGCAAAAACTAACCGCCCAAAATGGGGGTGTATGGTCAAAAAATGAAAATCTAGGCTCTTGTACCAAACTCAACCAAATTTTGTATACATAATCAGTGGACCCCCAGGAGTCTAAAAATGCAAACCCCCCCCCCCCCACATGAATATAAATAATTTTATTAAATATTAAATATAAGGAGGGGCCAGCCTTATGGTAAAGTCAAGTGGATGGACACATCAGAACACGTCAGCTTATTTCTTTAAATATCTCATTATATCGATTTCACTTGAATGAGTAAATTTATTTTGAAACATGAGAGGGAATATTTCGTATGCCTATATGCAGCAAAGTTGTAAATCCGGCCCTGAAGGTATGCTAAAGTTATGTGGATGGCAACATCTGATGTTTATTTCCCTCTATTTATATCTAAGCCTTTGGTATTAAGTACGCTTTCAAATCTTGAAATGTATCTAGTTTGCAATTTCTACATGAATAGGCATAATGTCAAGGATGAAAAACAAGAACGAATTTCTTCAAGTTAGACTAAGTATATTATAATGAAACTCTTTGAGAAAGAAGGATTGAATTTTTTCTCAAAATCAACTTGTGATAGATAATCAATTAATTTTACGAAAATGAATTTAGGTCATTTATCAAAGATTTTAATAGAGATATATTGCATGTAGGAGGGTCTTGTCCCCTCGGGAGTCGAACCCAAGGACTAGTACGCTTTCCAGGCAACTAGTCAGACCCTTGAGACCATCACCTCCAAACATGCAATATATAACGAAAGCCAATGTATGGTCTCAAGGATCTGACTAGTTTCCCGGAAAGCGTACTAGTCCTTGGGTTCGACTCCCGAGGGGACAAGACCCTCCTACATGCAATATAAATATCTCTATTAAAATCTTCGATAAATGACCTAAATTCATTTTCGTAAAATTAATTGATTATCTATCACAAGTTGATTTTGAGAAAAAATTCAATCTTTCTTTCTCAAATAGATACTCTTTTCATTACAAAAATTTGCCTCTGCATTGGTCCGATGCTGAATCTTTATTTCAGTTAAGCAGTAATTTTAACTTTTCCAATCTGTTTGAATGGAGTGAAAATACTAGGCTTTCGTTATATGTTGCATGTTTGGAGGTGATGGTCTGAAGGGTCTAACTATGACTAGTTTCCCGGAAGGCGTACTAGTGCTTGGGTTCAACTCCCGAGGGGACAAGACCCTCCTAAATGCAATATAAACATATCTATTAAAATCTTTGATAAATGACCTAAATTCATGTTCATATAAGTATATTATATTTATATAGTATTGTATTTTATAGAAAATTCACTAAAATCTAGAACAAATTTCAAATAAATGAATTTTTAATTAAATCAATTGTTATAAATAATTAATTTAAATTCTATTTATTATTACATATCAATTCTAGATATAGATTACATTGTTAAAACAATGAATATTTAAATTTAAAATTCAATTTAATTAAATTGTTTTCTGTTTCGATCGGCCATTTATTGATTATCGACTGATTGAATTTAAATGAATAATCCGTCATTTTCTTTTATTGTTTATTAAAGCAGCACATATTAGTATAAGTATTGAGTATCAAAAGATGAATTTCAATCTCTGTTTGCTGAAATGTGGCCCTATATAATTAAAAAAAAATGAATTTGATTTTTTTCTTCTGGATTCAGATAACGCAAAAAACAGAAAGTTATAGAAAAGATGATAGACAAGTTTGTATTAATAAACTTCTCGTTTGTGCAATATTTCAATTTTTTGACTCAAAAAATTCCCAAACAATAAAATGTGCCGTTTCATTTTATCTTAATTTCTTTAAACAATTAAAATACAGTAAAAAAATAACAATTAATTTACACAAGTAAATATTATTAGCAATTAAAACGGTTGAGATTTTTTATTATCGAAAACAATACTAGTCAGAGCCTACAAGATTTCCGAGACTTAGCCTTCAGGATATTTCAATTAGGTACATCAAGATTTATAGATCTAGTAAATATTGCATTTTCTTGTATTCTTATCATAAAAATAATCCTTTTCAAAGAAAATAAATTAATATTATTTCTATTTAATTTTACTTAACAGTTTGATCACGTTATTGACATAATTAATTCTTTTGGGTAAAGTGTATTTACTAGAAGCTTATATAAAGATAACTCATTGCATTGCTACTGGAATAAGAAAGATTACGGAAAAACCTAATGATTGTTGCATTTCTTGTTATTTTTATTTTTCAGGTTTCAACCCTTTAGAAATTAGTCAAAAATTAGGTTTTTTGTACTTTGTTTTTTATTCTTCAATGCACCAATAATCTACAGATATGATTAAAAAAAAGAAGAAATTAACAGATAGAAGTATTTTTACAAGCTAAAATAATAGAGATCTCTTCTACTCGATTTTCAATTTTTAAAGCCTCAAAACTTACTCAAAAATTAAAATTTCGTCATTTATTGGATTGCTACAGAATAAGGAAGGTGGCAGAAAAAACTAAAATCGGGTGCACCTGAACGATATTATTAACAAAAAAAATTCCTTGGCATCATAAAGATTAATCACCGGCTACGATAGATAGAAATGGAAACAGATATAAAATTAAAAGGAGTATTTTATAAGTTAGGGTACAAGTGAGAACCAGACGGCAATTATAAATATTGGAGATGAGCAAAGAGAAGCCAAAATAAAAAAAGGATGTGTGCTGTCACCCATGATTTTCAACTTATACATAGAAGTAGCGATTAAAGAATTCAAAGACAAAATTGATACAGGTATCGAAATCCAAGGTCAAAAGATGTTAAGATTTGCCGATGACATTGCCCTTCTAGGAAGCAATAAAAAAGAATTAGAGGACGCCCTGAATGGAATTAACCAAATCCTAATAGAAGAAATCAAAATGAAAATAAACAAGAATAAAACCAAGGTCCTAGTATGTACAAAAAAAGAACAAACGAGACAGGAATGCATCAAAATTAACCAAGAAAACCTAGAAGGAGTTAAGGAATTCCGCTACCTAGGAAGTAAAATAACATGGGATGGGAGAAGCGAAAACGAAATTAAATCAAGAATTGCCCAAGCAAAAATGGGGTTTAATTCAAAACAAAAACTACTATGCTCCTCCTCAATCAGCTTAGCAAACAGGAAGTTGCTATTGAAGACATATGTATGGAGCATAGCCATGTACAGGTGTGAAACCTGGACAATTAGAGAAGAGGAGAGAAAGAGATTAGAGGCTTTCGAAATGTGGTGCTACAGAAGAATGATGAATATCAAATGGATGGATAAAATTACAAATGAAGAAGTTCTTGGAAGAATCGGAGAAAGAAGAACCTTGTGGAAGAGTCTGAAGAAGAGAAGAGGTCAGATGATGGGGCACACACTGAGACATGGGGGACTGCTTAGGGGATGATATCTTGGGAGGGGGAGGTGGGAAAGAAAAGGGGAAGACCCAGATTAGAATATTTCAACCAAATAATTGGGGATATGGGATGCCAGACATTTAGAGAGGTCAAACAGCTGGCGGGGGACAGAGTCGAGTGGAGACGGATTGTTGCATCAAACCAGTCTTAGGACTGTATACTCAATGATGATGATGACAAGTGAGAAGAGAAAGAATCCATGGAATAAGCCCCTACGTAGGATTAACACGTAGTTTCTATAGTTCGAGAAAGTATTATTCCGGGCATTTTAATTGTTAGTTAATTAATAAATAAAATTTGTTTATAAATAATTTAAAAAAATAATTTTAATTGGTAGTTCATTAATAAATAGTTTATAAATAATTATATATCTTCGATTGTTGTTTGTATGACCGTGAAGTCAATAATAATAACAAAAGTATTTTAAATTGTTAAAATTCAAATTATTTTAATATTACACAACAGACTAAAAAAAAATTAATCTAGCACGTTTTTCAAACGGTTTTAAGATTTAAAAGGAAAAACACGTGGGAGGATGCAATAGAGATAATTGATGCATGAATAGTTCACCTAGGTCACTAACAATTTTATTGCACTGCAAACTGCAAATGATAGAAACTGTTGTGGGAGTTTATCTCAACGACAGCTACTCCCTACAAACTCTTTTTACTAGATATTATTATCTATTTGGTGCTTACAAGTACATATTTTCATATCTATTAAAAATTCCAACAGGACACAAAAAAATATATATATCGGTCCATAGTGGAAGGCTTAGCCCTATACAATTCAGAAACATGGGACATGAATAAAAAAAACGAAAATAAATTACAAGCGCTCGAAATGGATGCGATGAGAAGGAGTTGCAGAGTGTCGAGATTGGAGCATATCCCAAATACAACTATAAGGGACAAAATGAAAATGGAAAACGACATAATAGATAGAATAGAAAGGAAGAGATTAATATGGTATGGACACCTCAAAAGAATGCCGGAAGATAGGTGGCCTCATAAAATATGGACCTGGATGCCCACGGAAAGACGGAGGAGAAGAGGAAGACCGAGACGAACGTGGAAGCAGGGAGTAGATGAGGCAATGACCAGTAGGAAACTACAAGAGCAAGACATTCTGGATAGAGAGAATTGACGTGTTGGATGCGGTAAACGGCGCATGCTGTAGAACAAACCGCTTTATTATTATTATTAAAAATTCACAATCACAAATTTTCAGGACAATCAGTATGAGGTTTGGAAACTGTACGGGGTTATATATAACTCTGTATGGAGAAATTATTCTATACTTATTAGCCCGTTTTAAAAACGAGGTGGATTATTATTTATTTATTTAAATAGTTATTTTCTGCTTTTTAGTTTTGTGTGTGTGGAATTTTGCAATCGATTTTAAACATCTTCATGAAACTATGAAAAGCGTTGATTGCTTAAGAGAGCAGGATTGGAAGTCGGAATCCGATGAATCAATTGCAAAAGATTTATCGAACAGAGAAACAAACAAATAGATAGACTAGAAAACAAGTTTACATTGCATTGTCATCAAATTCTGAGCTATGTTTAAAGTTTCAAGTTTCTAGTTCATCGGGAAATTTGCTTAAAATAGATTGGAAAATTTGTACCAAAGAGACAGACAAGAAAGCGAGTTAATAAAAACCTGGTAAAAAACATTGAGGTATTGAGAAAGCGAAATGAGTAACGCATGTTTACGGAAGAGCAATACCATGAATATTAGACCCTATTGCACTGCACCGGGTATTTATATGGTATATATAGAAAATTGACGGTTTTCAACAAGTACAATTATTCGAAACAAAACAAAAATTTAAAAAATGTGACACTTGAGGGTTTCGGCTTTTGGTAAGGATCCAAGAATGCTTTTTGAAATGGCT
Source organism: Forficula auricularia (assembly GCA_024734495.1). Taxonomy (NCBI): domain Eukaryota; kingdom Metazoa; phylum Arthropoda; class Insecta; order Dermaptera; family Forficulidae; genus Forficula; species Forficula auricularia. The sequence goes on from JALMQS010000127.1 coordinate 9,040,524, forward strand.
AGACCATACAGGAAACGCGCATTTATCGAAACTAAAGAAAAAAGAAAGAAAGGATGTCGTTTAGTTGAGTATTGTTGTCTTTTGGAATTAAGTGGTCGTTTTGAGGATGGCCAATATACCTACATATAGTTCTATATTCAATTTTCTTCTTTTTATATTAGTTTATTTTTCTATTCTCGCAGGTATAGGATAAGTTTTAAATTAGATATCTAAAACCATATAAATTCAAAGGGTAAATTTAGAAACAAGTTTTAATGTCTCTTATTTAATCTTAAGTGCGTAATTAAAAAACTAAAGCGCCGTTTCTTGTTTATTTTTATATGCAGTGGGATTTATAATTTAGTATCGGAGCAATTTCCGTGCAAGCCACGCCACTTTCACTTAGCCTCCTGTATTTTAATAAGAAACTAACAAAATAAAATAGATAAATAAAAGTTTATGAAATTAATTGAAATCTATTTTTTTTAATGCCATAGTTAATTCTGAGCGTCGCGTCGGCTTAAGGAACTGTTTATCATTTTTATTAAGAAAATTCTCAAATTTTTACCATCGAATCATTGATGTATTAAATATGTATTCCAGAAATTTGAAGTTGATCGTCTGTCCCATTACGGAGAAATAAAATATTAAAAATTGTCCTTTTAGCATGGAAGTAAATGGATTGAGCTTTTAAAAGGTCTATAACTTCTATACAAATTATACCATTTTCAACAAATTTATACTGATCAATAATTCAACTTTTATGAATCGAATGATACATTTTTCAATAGATTTGACAGTCTAGTTAATTAATTATTCATAAATGTAAAAAATAAAAAGTTATTTGCAGTCAACAGAATATAACAAAAACACTAGTGTAGAATTCCAACTCTATTTCTTGAAATCGTTTTTGTGTTAAATAAATGTTTTTATAATGAGAAAAAATTTATATCAATATTCTTTTTATTAATATTATCAAAACAAAGATTAGTATTTGAAATTAACCTCATTATTAACAATTTTTTTTTTATTAAAAAATTTAGTAGGCAGAAGTTGTCATTCTGTAGAAATACAAAAGATTTTTTTCGAAGATCAACCAGATAGATAAACTGTCCCGAATCTCCTTAAACTATGCATAGGCTCATCTCCTTGTTTTTTCCGGGGAAATTTTTCAAAGGAGTGGTTTCCCATTGCCTTCCCCTGAAAATCTATTATTTAATGGATAATCACTGAGGGTGCTTGATTTAAATAAATATACATATAATTTTATTTGTTGTTTTATATGTCTGTCATAAGCAGAGGACGCCATCTTTGAAATATCATTATAAAATCAAAAATCTTCTGTGTTTTAAGTAAATTTAATTGTATCTATTTTGTTTAAAAAAATAATAATCCGGCCAAGTGCGAATCGAGGTCGTATTTCGAGATTTTTCTACCTTATATATCGTCCAAAATTTTTGAGATATTTATATTTGCTGTTAATAATGTAAGAATTAGTGAATTTGTCGATTTTTTCTTATTTTTTAAATAAACCATTTATAAAAGCCACCAGATAAAAAAAATTATCTAAAAATGTCCAATTTGGAGCTCGAAGACGCTGTCATAGTAAATGGAAAAATTATTTAAATAAAAAAAAAATTAAACCTAATTCTAGTAAAAAAAAGTTCTTTACAGTGTTACCTTTACAATGTAAAAATATTTTTTTACTTATGACTCCACATAAAATAAAATTCGATCCTCCCCCAAAATAATAATTCGATTAACGTTTTAATACAAATTTTGATTCCAAGGAAAATAAATACATATATTACAGCGAGAGTAATAGGGTTTTAAACGAAACCCTAAAATTAAAAAAAAAAAAAATGTTTAAAAGATATATTCGCAGCTACTACATTCGAGAGAGAACGAATATTTTTCATCAGTATTTCTTGGGGGGGGGGCTTTTATGATTAGATAATATAGTTGAATCATCAAACTCGAACTACAAACCAAATTGTAATATGATAACTTTAATAGTTCAGAAGATACAAGTCTGCGACGGATCGAATGGATAGACATCATAAGGATCTGTTTTTACTTTACCATAGAGTGTATGGTGAAGTATTGTAATCGTGCATGAAAAAAGTGTTTTTTCCTTCTTTTTTTCGAAATATCTCAAAAACGGCTAAAACTATTTTGATTAAAAAAATTGAGCGAAACCATAGCATTTCGCTCTACAAAAAAGCTCTAATATGTGAACATTGAAAAAATTATATTTTTCGAGATAATAATTGTTTTGTCAAAATGTCTGTTAGTCTATCTGGTTGTCTGGTTGTCCGTCTGTGCGTTACCAAATTTTGTGGACGAGCTAGCTCAAAAACTAGTGTGAATATCAAAACCAAATTTCACACGCAATTTTGGTCCATTGAGATTAAGAGCTGATTAGATTTTGGTGCATAATGACTCAAAATTAAGGGGGGCGAGCGGGGTTAAAAATTAAAAATCTAGGACATTTGAGCAAATTCAACCAAATTTTGTATACATAATCAGTGGGACCCCCCCCCCCAGAAGTCTAAAAATGCAAAAACTAACCCACTCTATATGATTATAAATAATTTTATTAAATATTAAATATAAGTGAGGGTCCAGGTTGAATGGTAAAGTCAAGTGGATGGCCACATCAGAACACGTCAGCTTATTTTAGTATAAAACCCTTGAAATTATTTAATTATTTTCAAAAAAAGCATGCTTACTCGTTTGTCCCTTGTCCCATAACCTATGTTCATAAAATAGTTATCCTATAATAAATAGTTAGAGCTTACATAGGGAAAAAAATGGATGATGAAAAATTCTCTTGATTCCGGATTTCTATATGTTTATTTATTTTTACCAATTATTATTAAACAAAGAAAAAGTAAACAAGAATATAACAATTAATCGTTGAATGTTTTAATTAATTTAATTATTTCTTTTTGGAGTTTATTGGAGTTTACTCCGTAAGAATCGATTTGCATATAAGGAGCCCGGTATGGAAAATTATGGGTAGTAAAATTCAGTCAACGAATGACAGCGTTACGTTTTTCGTACGCACACTCTTCTGGTGGTGAAAAAGGGCAACATCATTCAAACATTTTTTAGGCGCGGATTTTAAAATTGACATTGAAAAATTAATCGAAAAATATTATTATTATATATTATATATATATATATATATATATATATATATATTATATATATATATATATATATATATATATATATATATAAATGCAACATGACAGGTTCCATCCCTGTCGAGTGCTTATTTATTTTTAAAACATTTGAAACTTTATTACTTGACATTTAGAAATTTTCATTTAATTAATCTCAAAAATTAAATGATGATTTTATTTATATATATCATATACAATTCAACCCTATAATTTGATACGTCTTTCTCTAACGTATTATGGTTAAACTTAGATAATTAGACAATCACTATAACTATTCATTTTTTATATTATATACTTATGTTATATTTATACTTTATTGTTATTATTTTAGATATATCATTTCAGATATATCACATATTATATTATATATATATTATATATAATTCTTATTTTAAATTTAATTATAATATTTATTTAAAAAAAATCAAAACTACTGAAGAAACAGTATCATGTACTTCCACTCATACTTAGCGGCGATTTTAATGTCGACATTAATAAAGATGACGGTTTGAGATTAATTCACTTTTTAAAATCCGAACTTAATTTAGATATTATTTCCGATAGAACATTGGGGACAACGAGGTATGGTACAACCATTGATGCGGTATTTTCAAGATTTGTGAACCACATATTTACCAACGTTCATGTGTCTTATTTCAGTTACCATAAGCCTCTAGTCACAGTAATTAATAACGACGGCGCTATTGATCTAATTAATATTTGAAATTTTATTTAGGTATTTTCACTGATTCGTTTATTTATCATTTGATATGGTATTAATCTTTTTCTTAGACTAGTAAGCCTTTTTTGTGCCTATTTAGACAGTCGATCTGAATGAGTAAACTCCAGTCGTGCGTCGGAGCTGACACACACATTTTTTTTTCGTTTCTAATATTATAGGTAAGTGTGATTTTTCACCAAATAGAATGTTATCAACAAGGTTAGCCTGGCTAGAGATTAAATTGGAAAAATAAATAAAATAATACATAATCACCTTTCTAAAGGAAAAATCGCGCTAATAAATAATCTATTTAATGAAACTATAAATTAATAGATTTCATAAAAAATAAACAATTTTTTATAAAAATTTAGCTTCTAGCTATTTATTAGATTGGTAAACAGAGATACTTTTTTTCTAGTTTTAATATGTTGTCTAATAATTTTTTAAATGAATAGTAAGTACATGTTTTTAAAAATTATATATTTCCAACTAATTAGTAATACTTAAATGAAAACAGTTGCAAAATGCAACTAGGACTGGTGTATCTAATGAGAATCATTATATAAGACAATTTTCAAATAAAATTGAAAATGTTAGATGTAGGTAGTATTTCAAAATAAAATACATTTTTTTTACTTTACCATACAGGGTATGGTCAAGTATTGTAATCGTGCATGAAAAAAGTGTTTTTTTTTTCGAAATATCTCAAAAACGGCTGAAACTATTTTGATTAAAAAAATTGAGCGGAACCATGGCATTTCGGTCATACAAAAATAATTTTTAAGAAAAAAATAAAAACCGACTTCAAAAATTAAATGCAACAAATAAAAATACAGTAAAAGGTATAAAATAATTATTATCTTATTTAGTTACAACTAAACGACGAAATATTAACATGAAATTACTTTTTGAAGTCGGTACCAAACAAACTCTACCTATAAGCGAGCGTACCCGCCAAACGTACTAAGTAAGATCGGTCGAGTGCGATTCATAAAAGGTATATGTTTGGCACCGACTTCAAAAACATTGTATTAATATTTCAAATCGTTGGTCACTTTTTAAATAAGTTAATAATTATTTTATACACAGTGTATTTCTTGTTACATTATTCCCAAGTCGATTTATACACTATAAAATTATTTTTATTTTTCTCTTTTAGTGATGTTATTAATAGTGATCCTATCATCAGAACTTGACCAAATTAATATGACACCATCCTAAGACACCCCCTTTCGGATAAAAAAAGAACCATCGAAATTGGTTTCTTAAACAATGATTAGGTCTAAAAAACCTTAATAAAAGGTCTAATACCTATGAAAAAAAATGGGACCAATCGGAAGGTGGGCTGAACCCAGAATTTTTTTTTTCAAAAAATCGGTTCACAATTGTGGTATGAGGTAAAAATGACTTTTAAAAAAAAAAAAAAAAAAATTCAGTGGAACCTCCTCCTTTTTTGAAGTCGGTTAAAAAGCTCTAATAAGTGAACATCGAAAAAATTATATTTTTCGAGATAATAATTATTTTGTCAAAATATCTGTTAGTTAGGGGGTGGAGGGGAGGGGCGGGGTTAAAAATTAAAAATCTAGACCATTTGAGCAAACTCAACCAAATTTCGTATACATAATCAGTGAGACCCCAGAAGTCTAAAAATGGAAAAACTAACCGCACAAAATGGGGGGGGACAAAAAATGAAAATCTTGGCCATTTACCAAACTCATCCAAATTTTGAATAAATAATCAGTGGGCCCCCAGGAGTCTAAAAATGCAAAAACTAACCCCCCCTACATTATTATAAATAATTTTAAATATAAGTGAAAACCAGGTTGTATGGTAAAGTCAAGTCGATGGCCACATCAGAACACGTCAGCTTATTTTATCTTAAATTAATTATTTTTTAGAATTCAAATAATTTCTTATTAATGTACTCAGATTAAACTAGTTTCAGGAATTATTAAACTAAAGGGTTATGGATGAGGGGCTGTTTTAGCAAGGTTTTAAAAGGCTCATAGCCTGTTATTTGAAGGAGAGGAAAATTGGTCAGATGTTTGAGATTTTATGTTCAAAAACGAGTAGTTTATTTGGAGTGCCTTAAAATTTGTTTTTGATTTTGAAAATCGTCCTATCTGCAGTTTAAAATTTTAACTACTTGCAAAATTGCAAGTTTCTTAGCTTTAATAGTTTAGACTCTAATTCTTGATTAACAACCAAATCTCATCGTAAGGATAGCACTTTATTTTGTATTTTTTTGGAAAGGTAATGTAAAAATAATGATTTAATTTAAAGGATGAAGATAGTTTTATTATGTTTTTAATTTAAATGCTAAAAATGACCTCTACAAGTAAATTCGATTCCGATCCGACGGGGAATAAATAGTACCTAGTATTTTAGGTTAAAAATAAAATAAAAATGAGAGAGTCTTCCTGTTTTTTAAATAAAATAATTTAGTATTTCTAGAGACTATAGCCTTCGAAGGCATTATTTATCATCAGTCTATCACAAATATTTCAAATTAGTTACAAATTAAGATTTATACATAGAAAATTTTTGAAAAATATAATGTCTTTTTCATTGTCATGTTTCTTCTTGGGAGATTAGAATATAACTAGTACCTAGTATATTTCCCAGCTAGAAATGGAGAGTAGTTGAGTTATTTTTTATTTGATAAATTAGAAAAACTATAAGTATTCATTTATACAGTTGATTATTGAAATGTAAATAAAATTTGTTTATGTTGTTAGCTATTTATATTAAATTTAATTAGAAATTTTAAAAATTGTTAAAATATATTGAAATTTTTCTATTATCATATAAAATATTAAAATAATTAACTGAAAGTAATGGAAGGCAACTCAGGCAGGGGTAGTGGAGGAAGAAATAAGCTGACGTGTTCTGATGGCCATCCCACTTGGCTTTCTACTAACCCTGGCCCCTTACTTATATTTAATAAAATTATTTATAATCATGGAAGTTTAGTTTATATTTTAGACTCTAGACTACTGATTAATATACAGTAGTTAGTTTGATACAGGCTATATTTTCTTTATTCTCCATTTGGCCGGTTAGTTTTTGCATTTAGACTTCTGGGGTCCCACTGATTATGTATTCAAAATTTGGTTCAGTTTGGTAAATGACCAAGATTTTCATTTTTTGACCCCCACTCCCCATTTTGGGCGGTTAGTTTTTGCATTTTTAGACTTCTGGGGTCCCACTGATTATGTATTCAAAATTTGGTTCAGTTTGGTAAATGACCAAAGTTTTCATTTATTACTCCCATTTATTTGATTAGTTTTTGCATTTTTAGACTTCTGAGTTACTGATTATGTATTCAAAATTTGGTTCAGTTTGGTAAATGACCAAGATTTTCATTTTTTGACCCCCACTCCCCATTTTGGGCGGTTAGTTTTTGCATTTTTAGACTTCTGGGGTCCCACTGATTATGTATTCAAAATTTGGTTCAGTTTAAATGACCAAGATTTTCATTTTTTTGACCCCCACTCCCATTTTGGGCGGTTAGTTTTGCATTTTTAGACTTTTTTTTTTTTTTTTTTTTTTTAATGCAATCGAATGCGACAGTGCACCAGTAAGATGTGGCCCTATGGATCTCGAAAACCGCCACTTCTGAGAAGGAAGGTGTTTAGTGAGAGGGTGTAGACGTAGGTGTCTATGCCTGGTTTTGAAGGATTTGAAGATCGCAGGTGCTGGAAAAGACAGGCTGGAAGTTCCGGTTCGCGTCATGGGGATATATGAATTCGCGAATGAAGTGGTCAACTTCTTTTCGGTGACCGCGAAGAGTGTTGGGAGTCGGCAAAAAACGTGTGCTGCGTGCAGAAGCATGTACGGAAATTATTGATTTATCTATCGAGAACGCTAAAATGATATTGTCTGCAGAAAAGGAAAGGGCGGAGACATCTCTTCGATGAGCCAGCGAGTCGAGGAGTCAGTGAGGGTAGAATCGTCAATTAGCCTGATGGCTCGTTTCTGAATTGCATCAAGGGTAGCAGAGAATATTTTGAGGCTCCTCTCCACAGATGAGAGCCGTATTCGAGACAAGGCGGATTTGGGCTGCAGATGGTGAGAAGTTGTGGGGGTTTGTAAAATCGCTTGGACCTGAATAAGCCAATCTTCCTTGCTGCGATTTCTTCCTGAAGGAGATGTGTTCATTCCAAGACAGGTCAGATGAAAACGAGACATGCTTATGGATAGGCTGTTACACATTTTCAGGGTATTCGAATCGAAGTGAATATCAGGGAAATCTCTATTTTCGCGCCTAGAAATTAGACAGCATTGAAGTCTTGTTTGAATTGAAGTTAACTAAATTTTGAGAGCCCCATTTATTCGGTTATTAAGGTCGAGGTAATTGAGGAAGCGTATTGATTCGATTATTCGGGAGAAGGGTTTGCCGTGTAGGGTATCGGCGCGTAATGAAGGTAGGTTTACAGTTGATCAATAAGGTCAGCATGTAATAGGAAGAGTGTGGGAGGAGATTCTCAGAGCCTTGGGGAACACAAGTTTGTGGAGAACGATTCAGAAGAAAGTGTTCCATCACCTGCTTTTATACTTCGGTTTGTCAGAAAGCTTTCAATCCATTTGCGAAGTGTTGGTGTGAATCCAAAAGGCTGGTATTTGGCAAGAAGATTTTGTGCCAAGCCTGGTCAAAAGCTTTGGAGATATCAAGGGGGCTACAGCGAGGTTTCTTTCGTACCTCTAGGTATTGTTCAAGGTGTGGGTGACATAGGTTAAGATGTCGCTGTGGAACGATTTTGTCTGAATCCATATTGCCTATCGTGAATTAATTTATTGTTTTCTGGTGATGAAGGACGTGGTTTATATTAATTGTTAATTTGGAAAGAACAGAGGTGATCGAGATAGGCCTATGAAGTGAGATTTGTGATGTGTCCTTTTTGAGGTAGGTGTGACTCTGGCTATTTTCCAGCTTTTTTAGAGATATGCTGACTCGTAGAGTTGGAATAGCTTGGATAAGATAGGGGCAAGTTCAGGGGCACATTTTTAATGAAATTGGTGGGATGTTATCCAGACCTGCGGCGGATTTGGAATTTAATTTATTAATGGCTTTTATGATTATTTGGGGCCTGAAAATTATTTTGCCTGAGGTTGGTTTGTTATAAGTGGGCGGTTAAGCCCTTTGTCATCTAAAGTGGAGTTAGTTTGCGAAATGAATTGCTAGTAGTTGGCTTTTTCAGCGGGGTCGTGGCTACTGAACCATTTGGGTGAAAGAGGGGCGGAAGTGAGGGGGGACGCAGAATTTCTATTTATTGCCTTGTGTAACGAGAAAAAGGCCCGTTTTCCATTGGGGCAAGATGCGAGACAGTCGGCTATCCTCCTGATTGAATGATTTCTTTGCCTCAGAGATGATTACTGCATGGGCTTCGCGGCTTGTTAAATACAACTCGGTCACATTCTAGCTGTGAAAGTTGCCATTTCTGAAAAGATTTGTTTTCACGGACGGAATCTACGCATTGTCTACCAGGCAAGGCTTAGAATCCTTGTTCCCTTTAATCGGTACGGATATAGGTTTCTAAGCCTTCATTTAATGCCTCGTTAAGGGCGTCAAAATTCTGAAACGTTTTATCTCTGATGCAGGTTCATTCCACTGGTAAGCAGCAAAAAAAAAGTTACTTCTGGGTCCCACTGATTATGTATTCAAAATTTGGTTCGTTTGGTAATATTAAGATTTTCGATACAAACTACTCCCCATTTTGGGCGGTTAGTTTTTGCATTTTTAGACTTCTGGGGTCCCACTGATTATGTATTCAAAATTTGGTTCAGTTTGGTAAATGACCAAGATTTTCATTTTTTGACCCCCACTCCCCATTTTTGGCGGTTAGTTTTTGCATTTTTAGATTTCTGGGGTCCCACTGATTATTTATACAGAATTTGGTTAAGTTTGCACAAATAGACTATATTTTTAATTTTTATTTTGAAAAAACTAAGGCATAACTTTTTTCGCTAAGTGCAATACTTGACCATATCCTGTATGGTAAAGTAAAAATGAACCCATATCCAAATAATGTCTAATTTATTGAATTGAAAGTTTTTGTTCCGAGTGTAGCAAAATTTTATTATTAAAGAGACAATAAAAGAGTGTGTCCTCTGCTGGAATTATAAATTTTATTTATAACGAAGCAAAAGGTGATCTGGTGGTAAGTGCACCTCTTTGATACCAAATATTTGGACAATTAGATATTTGGAGAATGCAAGTGGAAGTAGGTGTACAGCAATCATATTAGGTCGTTTCTTCCACTGAACGTGACTATAGTTTTAGAAGACTTGCCTCCTTCATCAGTCTATTTCAATTGATTCACGAAACTTTTTCCATTCATACATTAATTCCCGTGAATAATTTTCTAATTAATATATTAAAGAATAATTAACATATTAAAGAGAATTGTTTTTGATCGCGTTTTCAAACAAGACTACTATTGGTTGAGGCTATTGGAGTCTACTGAATGAAATTAAGTCTGGACCAAGAGAGAATGAAAAAGATGTGATCCATCTAGCTATAATCCAGCATCATTTCGCGATTAGCCCGTATGACGCTTTTTACCAAACACGGATATGGATCACCAAATGAATTTGTAATCTGAGATGTTATATATTCTATCCCCAGCCCAGAGCGCTCGATCTGTTAACACGTATGTTAGGTGTACCATCAATTAATGTAATTTCTATATTTGATTCGATCACAGATAGATACAGGTGATTTTGTGAATATTAATCATAATAATATCGATTTAATTCATCTTCATTAATTCAAGTTAAATATGCAATATCGGATAATATTTTCACTTAATATCTGACAAAAATCACCTGCATTCGATTCGCGACCGAATCAAATATTAGGGAACTTATGATCAACTGTAATACTGATGAAGAGGGCAAAACTGTCGAAACTATAGTCTCCATATAAATAAAATTTATAATTCCAGCAGAAGACACACTCTTTTATTGTCTCCTTCGATTTAATTTCTTGGATTTTCATTCTCTTGTTTCTTTCCTTTCAAACCCCTAAATCCCTGGGCTGCCTTCCATTACTTTCAGTTCAAATTTCTTTTTTTTTCAGTCTCCCGTCTCTCTCCAGAGAAAATTTCGTGTAAATTAAAAGAATTGTTTTGATGATGAAATAATAGAAAATATTTACTTTGATTCTTGTTTATGTTGACGTTTTTTAAAGGGCAAGAAATTTTCTATTCAGACAATGTTCATTTAATAAATTATTTAGATAAGGACATGATTTTAGATTTAAATAATTGATCTATCTATCTACTCTTATTAAAGGAGCAAAAATTATAATATATATATATATATATATAAATATATATATATCTTTTTTATTTTGAAAATGGCTCTACCGATTTTGATGAAATTCACAGGTTAGGGGCTTTTGACGTGACAACGTCTTATAATTCGATGGGCCGGCTGCGCGCACGAAAAAACATGACTCATGCAGCATTACCTCAACTCTGAGGCGGTCCATTTAAAACCAGAAGTGCAAGCGAGAGCGCGGAACGAGCGACAAAGATTCAGGCGGGCTTTTTAAAAGCTACAGTTACAAAATTTTAATGATGTTTCCAAATTTTAAATTTTAAATTTAATTTATGAACAATAATTTAATCACAGTTTATTCTTATAATAAATTATTCAAAATTGTACTTTTTACAACAAATTACAATTAAATTTACGAAAATAATTCAGTAACTAGTGAATAACAACTTTTATTCAGTTGCCATGCAAAAATAATGTCAATACAAATTTTTTATTATAAAATAATAAAATCGAAAAATTAAATTTTAACAGTCAGTAGAAATTAAACAATAAATTTTATTCAAGTATTTTTTGTAAATTTAAAATGATTTCTGAACTGAAAATTTTGAAAAATCGGTTGTCTGTAAAGTCGGTTTACTGACGATAGTTGAACGTGACAACGTCATAAGAAAATACCATTCCATCAGTATTTTTGGGTTGACAATTCGATCTGTCACGGTCTCATCTTAAGATAGATTATTTTTGATGGGTTTTTTGTTAATTGAAATAATTATTCACAGGTGGTTGTCTTGATAAAAATGTATAATTGCATTTTTATTCAATTTCTTTTAATTATTAATTGGTTTTTCAATTTTAAATCCCACAAAGATTTTATGCCAAGTAAAAATATATATTAAAATTTAATTGTTTATAAAGCGGGTTCTAAATCCACAAGCAGTTCCAAGAAAATATTTTTATATGTTAAATTTTCCAATCAAATTAATTATAAAACTCGTTAAATTGTTATTTAATTTAAAAAATAATTATCCGGAATTTATTTATATAAATATATACACATAATCGGTGGGCCACTAGAAGGCTAGAAATGCAAAAAACTGGGTGCGGGAGTGGGAGTAGATATGGGGGGTGCAGTGGTGGAGGTCCGGGGGTGGATGTGGGGGTTGCATGAGGTGGGGTGAGGTGGGGCGAAGTGGGTTTCAGAGGGTGGTCCAGGGCATTAATACACTGAATATATTTGTATTTTTATCAGAATTTTAAATTATAAAAATAATATTAATATTATAGCTTTTAACTGAAGCAAAAAGTTACCGAACATCACTGGCTCCAGGTACTTAGAATAAAACAAAGAGTGTGTCCTCTGCTTGATGTAAATAAAAATAACTATAATGTGTATCATGTCCATTATCTTCTTCCTAAACTATGTTTTCAAATCGTTGTTTTTTTTATTTATTTATTTATTATTATAAAAGCCACTTCATCAATAAAATTCAAGTTGACCATTATTCTATTTATTCGAAAGTTTTTTGACCCTCCAACAGATGGATCATTTGGCCACTGTGTTAAAGTTAACAATTAAGTCATTGTTAGGCAAATGTGGATCAACGTTCATTTACTTAATAGCAAACAATTCCTAGCAGTCAATTCTGTATTTATTTTATTCTAACTATGTTTACAATTTTTTATGTAATTTGTTTGTTATTAATTAATAAATAAAATTTGATACTTTTGATTGTTAAAATAAATACATACTAGTTAAGGTAGTTGTTTCGCAATAATACTAGCAAAAAGTTAATACTAGAGTATATAGAACAGACAATTAGGATTCATAATTGAATCGGTGAGTTGAAAAAGAAAATTTACACATTCAAGCGCATAAACTTTCGGAAAACTTCAAAAAAAAACTGATTTTTAAAAAACAATTATGTTTAAAATAATTTGTTTACATGTGCAATTTTCAATTTTTCTTACACTGAGATCTACAAATTTGCCGTGACAACTTTTTGTAAAAAAATTATTTTCAAAATCAGTTGTTTTAGTTTTCGAAAAGTTTATGCGCTTGGAAATGTGTACCTTTTTTCATCACCGATTAATTCAATTCATAAGCCCAAAACTTTTTGCTGTTTATGTACCGATTCTAGCCAATCCCCCCAACTAGCAAAGTAGCTGTATAATTTTATGTTATATAACTTTTATGTTTTGTTGCTGTTTTATAAGTGCTCCATAACGCTTATAAAACATCAATACAACATAACAGTTGTATAACCCAAAATTATACAGCTTCTTCCTTCAATAGAACCGTGCTCGTTTGACAAATCTGGCACCATTGTAGAGATTGAATATTTTTATGTAAAATAGCAGATAAAATACATTTTAAAAGGTCGATTTATTTCTGTAAAAATCGTTTTGTTGTTTTTGAACAAATGTAATCAACGCCTACACCTTATGAAAATTATAATTTTGAAAAAAATCTGGCGCATAGATTGCTTTATACATCTTTCGCTTGTTAAATAAATACGTTGTTGCCGATGTTGCATGGTTTATTATAATTTGCATACCATTTTCATTATTTATTCTTATTATCTCAAGAAACTGTGTTGTAACTATGAATCAAAATTGTCTTAAAATATGTTATTATATATTATATTATATATATTATTATTATTATTATTATTATATATAATTATTATTATATTATATATATATGTTATTATATATTATGTTATTAAATTAGTTATTGTTTAATGTTGGTTTAATTTTTTATAAAAATGGTAAGAAGGGTTTCTTAATTATAATTAAATATGTATATTTAACTTACGATATCGTATAGTGCAATACTTTAAAAAACCTGAAAAATATCTTTAGATTTAATATCTCCGGAACTATATTGTTCATAAATTTCGATTTTCCACCAATCGATGCAGAAGTATTTAAATAATAATCTGTCTAAATTTCAAAAAAAAATCCTAAGAAAACCCATTTGGCGGAACAACTACCTTAAAAGTATTTAAACTACCTTAAAAGTATTTAAATAGAGACATTTTAATTGTTGCGAAATATCTTATTATCTACTCTTATTAAACGAGCAAAGTTTATATATATATCCGATCGGGTTCTCGAAAACGGCTCTAACGATTTGGATGAAATTCACTGGTTAGGAGGGTTTTGTGTTGGACATTCTATCTGTCACGGTCTCATCTTCCTTCTGATTCTTTGTTTTGATGGGTTTTTTGTTAATTGAAATAATGATTCACAGGGGATTTGTCTCGATAAAAATGTTTATTTTCATTTTATTCAATTTCCTTTAATATAAAAGGTTTTTAATTTTATATCCACAATAAAGTTATTACAATTATTATTATATATATTAAAAGTGGGCAATTTAATTGATTGAAATAGGATTGAAGGGGATGATTGAACCAATCGACTTGATTGGAGAATAATGGAATTGAAATAATTATCGGAAAGAGGTTTTATCTAATTAGATTTTTCCTCTTGTCAAAAACAAGGACTAAATATGAATAAGGACACTCGATGGTGGAGAAGTAATCTCCGGAATCGAAGCAAAAATACAATGTATACATTAATTAATGTAAAAAAATTGGTTTAATTAAAATTAAAAAAAAAAAAATTTAATTGATTGAACAGATATGGAGATATTGGAATAATGGAATTGAAATAATTATCGGAAAAGATGTTTTTTTTATTTAATTAGTTTTTTCCTCTTATTAAAAACAAGGACTAAAAGATGCTCAAGGACATTCGATGGTGGAGAAGTAATCTCCGGAGTCAGAAACATAATCAATGTAACGCATTAATTGATGTAAAATAATTGGTTAATAAAATTAAAAAAAAATTTAATTGATTAAAAATCGAGTTTTAAATCCCACAAATATTAATTTGGCAATTTAATTGATGAACTCAAAAATTGTTATTTAATTAAAAAAAATAATTATACCGTATTTATTTATATACCTATATAGACATAATCTGTGGACCACTGAAGGCTGAAAAACTGGGTGTGTGGGTGGGTAGAGTGGTGAAGTACGGGGTTTCGGGGGCAGAGTGGGGGTGTAGGTGTGGGTTGGGAGGAAGTGGTGGGGTCGAGGCGAGGAGGTTTCGAGTGTAATATATGTATTCTTAACCGAAGCAAAAAGTTACCGAGCATCGCTCGGTGGCCAGGTACTATTAATAATAGGAAAATTATTGATGCAAGCAAACAACCCCCGGAGGAAGATTTTTGTGCCCTGAAACGGTCGTAGGAGCGTGGGCGTGCACGTGCCGGGCTTTCACAGAACCATTGACCTAATGTCTGCCTACTTAATAATAATATTATATATACACAGAATAAATATATGCAGCCGATCTTGAAAAAAAAATGCCGCTAAATGCGATGTTCATGGTTTCTTTTTTAATCATACATAAAATTGGCACGGCTCCTTTTTCTTCCTCAAGATTGAAATTTTTATTTCAATAAACAATTAGCCGACCTCAAGTGGCAGGAATACCGAGAATTCCGTACCTTTTTTCTAGCATGGAAAATATTTGAGAATCAAGAGAATCGTTCTTATTTGTCGTTGGTATGGAGAGAATGAGTGAATTTATGGAATTTTTTATAATCTTAAGATTCGATTTTTTATAATATTAAAGTTCGACTCCTGGGGGGATGAATCCCCTCTGATATCGCAATTTAATAATATTTCTACTAAAATCTTAGAATTTGTCCGAAAAAGATTGAATACATCTTGGTTAATCTGAACCCGAGCTGATTTTTTGAAAAAACTACCAACTATTTATTTTCAAAAAAAAAAGATGCTCAAAACTTTAATTATACAATTAAATTATAATTAGGCTGGATATTGGGATCTTGGACTTGAGAAAATAATTAAAAGCTAATTTTCAAAAGTTGCAACACGTTTCGTCGTATATTTTTCGACTTCTTCAGGCAATCTAGAACAATTACAAATTATAAGAATATAAATTCATTATCCTAAAAGTGAAAAGTGAATATTGTTTGGAGTTAGAAAAATGTTTTGTTGTTTTGTATTATCTAATGACTTATAATTAGTAATTGTTGTAGATTGACTGAAGAAGTCGAAAAATAAACGACGAAACGTGTTGCAACTTTTGGAAGAATTGGCTTTTAATTTATTTTCTAAAGTTCAAGATCGCAATATCAGTCTAATTATTTTTCAAATTAGACGATAACAACACAAAATTATATTATAATTATTATATATTTATAATATTTAAGTAGGTATATAAAATTTTTAAATATTTATAAAAAATTTTTAGAGAAAAATACATTTATTTTCGTTTTTTTGAAACATTAAAATTAATATCATCTCCAAGATATTCTGTATCATTGTCTATTTTCATAATATTTATTTGTTTATAGGTACTTTATATTTTTTTCTTTAAGTAACTATTTTTTCAAATTTGTTAAAATTTTCCTTGATAAATGTTTCTCACGAAAGGTTTTTGGACTTTAAAATCTATAAGGAAATTTTTTTAATATAATTTTAAGTAGAGAAAAATCACCTAAAAATGGTTAATTTGAGACTCACTTATGGCGTGATTTTAAAGTAAATTAAATTGAAAAAAAAATTCTCTTATTTGTCACAGGAATTATTTAACAAGTTATAGTGGTGTTTCACAAGAAATAAAATTAAAAAATTAAAAAATCTTTTAAATTATTTTGAGATTTTTTTTTAATTTTTTTATTTATCTCTATACATATAGAGATAAATAAAAAATAAAATAAAAAAAATCTCAAAATATTTAAAAAGATTTTTAATTTTTTAATTTTATTTCTCTTTAATGAAAACACCACTACAGCCGTTAAATAATTTCACTATTGTTTAATATGTTTCACTATAAACCAACACCGCTTTCCCTAAACTTTACTCTTATTTGTCGTTGATAAAGAGTGAATTAGGGAATTTGTGGAACTTTTTTTAAAATTTAAGTTAAGCCGATTCTAAAACAAAAAAATAAAATAAAATCACCAAAAAATGGCTATACTTTGGGACTCACTTAGAGCGTGATTTTATAGTAAATTAAATTTAAAAAAAAAAAATATTTTTTTTCTACTTAAAGAGAATTTTACAAGATTGCATTAAAAATTGAATTTTTCTAGAAAAAATTTCCTACAACTTAAATATTTTAAAATGATTGGAATTTTAAAAAATAGACATTGTTTAGAAAATGGACATGGGTAAAGTGTTAACTCGATGCCTAAAATTGTAATAATAATAAATTTTGTAAATTTTTAAATTTGATAAATAAACAAATCTAATTCAAAAATAATAATAAATAAATAAATAAATATTGCCGATATTAATAAAAAATTCGGCTGTTGTTAAATATGGTACTGAAGGAGAGAATAAAAGAGTGTGTCTTCTGCTGGAATTATAAATTTTATTTATTTATAACGAAACTATAGTCGTTATAAATAAATAAAATTTATAGTCAACAAACATATACTCGCTCAATATATAAAAATTCTTCTACTCTCGGCAAAAAAACTTTTAATTTAATTAAATATGGTAATTCATTGAATAAAATTTTAATACAAAAATGAATTCATTATAAATTTAATTCTGACAGATATTATATATATGAGTTCCGTTTTCAATTGTAATAACCTCCTCCTTTTTTTGAAGTCGGTTAAAAAGTGAAATTTGATCTAAATTAAAAACAGAAGAAACACAAATATGGAACATTAAAAATTTTGGTTTTTAATAATTTGATATAGGTAGAACCTAAAAATATAATTTAAAAATCACCCACTTAAATCGAACCCAGCAAAACTTCCGACAAACAAAATATCCGGATAAAAAGACTTAACATAAAAACTCGATGATCTGGCAAATTCATATATAGTTCCAATTTTCACTAAAAAACAAAACTATTAAAAAAAAATAATAATTTTCTAGGTTTGATTTATTTGTCCTTAATATGATGCATTTTTTATGAAGGTGAAAAATAAAACCAAAAAAAGAACAGAGAAATCAATTTCAACAACACTTATTGATGTAAGCAGATAATGTATATATAAGAATGAGTTTTTATTTAAAAAAAAAACCGGAACCCTTAAAAAAATAAGAAAGAATTTTCGGGTTGATTTATTTGTCCTTAATGAATTATGTATTATTTATGAAGGTGAAAAATAATACTAAAAATGATCAGAAAAATCAATTTCAAACTTTGTATCGATGGTCTGACAGATAGTGTATATAGGGTTCCGTATTTCTTAAAAAAAAGCATGAATTTCGGGATGATTTATTTGGCCTTAATGAATTATTCATTATTTATGTTGGATAACAAGGTGACAATAGAAAATCAATTTCAAATTTTGTATCGATGCTCTGACAGATATTGTATACTGGGTTCCGTATTTCTTTTAAAAAGAAAACCCTTAAAAAAAAGAAAAAAATGAATTTTCGTGTTGATTTATTTGGCCTTAATGAATTATGCATTATTTATGAAGGTGAAAAATAATACTAAAAAAGAACAGAAAAATCAATTTCAAATTTTGTATCGATGGTTTGACAGATAGTGTATATAGGGTTCCGTATTTCTTAAAAAACAGAACCCTTAAAAATAGAAAAGTATGAATTTTCGGGATAATTTATTTTTCCTCAATGAATTATCCATTATTTATGAAGTTGGATAACAAGGCGACAATAGAAAAATCAATTTCAAATTTTGTATCGATGCTTTCTGACAGATATTGTATATAGGGTTCCGTAGTTCTTTTAAAAAGAGAACCTTTCAAAAATGAAAAGAATGAATTTTCCGGTTGATTTATTAGGCCTTAATGAATTATTCATTATCAAATCAATTTCTAATTTGGTTATTTGGTTAGCTAGCTAGGGTACCTGCTGATCTGCGATGAGGTTCTGGTTGTACTGAATATATTGGGTGCATGTTGCTGTTGGGGCTGCGGATGTTGCTGTTGCTGTTGTTGCTGTTGTTGTTGCAGCCGAAGTTGTTGAAGTTGCAGCTGTTGTTGAAATTGTTGATGATGTTGATTGTATAATTCAATGGGGCCGATTGTCGTGGATTGTTGAGCAAAAGGGTAATTTGGAGCATTTGTATATTGACACTGACACTGTTGTTGTTGTTGTTGTTGTTGTTGTTGCTGTTCATGCTGATGTTGTTGATGCTGAAGTTCGGTGTGAGCATAATGCGAGCCTTCCGACCACGAATACATTCTCACTCTGCTGGTTGGCGGTTCAACCATTGTTATTCATTCCAGCTTGGCTAACAACAATCACTGGTCACATGACACACAACCAAACCAAACAATGCACACAAACAAACAATCACTTTGCAGTTGTCAAGATGGTTAAGTTCAGATCGGAATGAAAAGCGCGAACGTTTCGCGATTGTCATCAAGGCGAAGTGGTTGGGCTGGTTGCTAGCCGGGCGGCTCAAGAGTGGGGGGCGGCGGAGGGGAGAGGAGGAGAGGGAAAAACAGAGCTGCCAACCTTGGAAAGTCGACTGAAGCGCCGCCGTCGGCGTCAGGACTACCTCAAGCTGATTGACCATGTGCGAACATTTTCTCCAGGCCCAAACATGGTGGGCGAAAAGGAGAGTGTCCCCTCCTCCTATCATTTCTCTTCAGGTCATTATCAAATCCAACACAAACATTCAACTATTCTTATTCATCATGAAAATCATCAATTTAACAATTTTTCAAATTAAATTTTTGCGGTTATTACTTTATGAAAATGTTATTTAAATAACACACTAAATTAATTGAACTATTTATTGTACTGTGTAAATAAATAATACAATATAACTACAACAATTTTTTTCTAATTCTACGAATGTACTGGGCTAGTGGCTAGGGCGAGGTCGCCAAAGTGGTCTATATAGACCCCGGGAGTCCCTATTTAACAAAAGCGCGCGGGTCGATCCGATCGAAAGGGTCTATTGTGGGTCGAAGAAAAAACAGTTCTTAATACACCAAATCCACATACCTAATTTTGAGTATGTAAAATTTGTGAATTTTTTATAATTGACTTAATATCATTAATATCAAGGACGCTTCTTAAAAATTTAACAATAAACAAATTTTGGACAAATATAAATATAATGCAAAAATATGCAAAACTTTACGATATAGCTCAACTGTTGTGCTAGTAATTTCCAAGTTCCTATATTTTTTTATCGAAACCTGCCTCATCTTACTCAAGTTTTACTATTATATTAAAATGTTTCACCTAGAACCAACACCGAGCTCAACCCAAAGTTATAAGTTCCTATATGGTTGAAGCCGGTTTCAGTCGTAAATTCAATCTTAACTAAAAGTACAGAAATAAATTAAATGTGGAGTTTCGAAGTTTAAGATTAAAATTGACCAAATTTGAACCCAATATAGCGAACCTTGCAAAAAAACACCAGGCACCCATCTCATTGATTAAGAAGCAATACATCTGTAGTAACTTTACTTATTATTTCTACTTATTTATAATTACTTATTATTTAATAAATATTATTTAATAAATATGTATAACTTATTTCTGGGAAAATCATTAAATTTCATCGGTAATATATTTTTCATAACTATTGGTATACACACAATGTACTAATTTAATAAATGTTTAAAATCACAAAATAAATACATTTACAGTATACTAATAGAGTTTATTTTAATTAACAGAAAATTACTTTTATGGGGGTCGATGGAGATTTCGAAAAAGTATATAGGGGTCGATGATCAAAAGTTTGGCGACCCCTGGAGCTGAGACACAATTTCACTTCTCCAATACTAAAATGTTAATAAATTAAAGCAAATTTAAAAAAAATGTTTTAAAAAATATAAAATTCTAGGTGATTCTTAGCCAAAACAAGATGGTTATTGTACGATTCGAAAGGTCTCTTCAGGTACAGTATATCTTCTCTAGAAAAAACAGTTTTCTCTTTGAACTCCTGAAGGTGGGCTCGTGCCTGAAATCGGGGTGAACCGCGACCTATCGTGTACACCTACTTCCACTTCCACTCATTTCCAAGTAGAAGACAATAGATGAACGGGCATTATCTAATGAATTCCGAAATAATTCCAAAAGATGAGTACACCTCAATTCAATCGCGGTTCCCCCTCGGGCCTAAATATATATATAGAGTTGTGCTAATAAGCATTTTGTCTTTTATTTTTGTGAAACCTACCTATAATTTTATATTTTAAACATTTTTTTAAATTTCGCTTTATTTTATTAAAATATGTTTCACCAAGAACCTATAGTCTATACCTATACCTATATATTCCACCAACAAAAAAAAATAAAAAAAAAAAAAAGAAAATCAAATAAAAAATGGAATTAAAAAATAAAGATTAATTTTAGAAATGACCGAAATTTTAAACAGAAAAAATTCAATTAATAAAAAAGTCAGATACTAATGGTTTGTTTTTCTAATATTTATCAAAAATTTTAGAGAAATATAATATTTCTATATTTTTTTTTTTTTTTTTTCAAGGTAATTTCATCAACAAGACAATGTTGTCTGTATCATTGTCTATTTTCAAAATATTTATTTATAGCTGCTTTGCAAATTTTTTTTTGCAAATATCTCTTATTAAACGAGCAAAATTGTATATTTATTTGTATATATATTTGTTTGTATATTTGTATCTTGGTTATATTTTGAAAACGACTCTACCGATATTGATGAAATTCACGGGTTAGGGGGTTTTAGGTGACAATTCGATCTGTCACGGTCTCATTTTAGACAAAATTGTTTTTGATGGTTTTCTAATCCAAATTAGTATTCTCAGGTAGACAAATCCCATTATTGGGGTTTTAAAAAAAGGTTACTCTTTTCCTTTTATTTTGAGCAGACAATCATCCTCATCATCATCATTAGCCTGTCGATAACGACAATCCACTACTGATATAGGCCTCTTCCATCAAATGGAAGGGGTTGGCATTAAAGAATGCCACGCGCCCAGACGGATTGGTGACTAGGAATCGAATTATAGCCAGTCAAATATCAATGCAGGGACTCGGACTCGAACCCGGGACTCCTGCTTAGAAGGCGAAAATGTCTAAGCTCTCGGCTAATCCGATTCCTTCAGGCAGACAATAGGTTGCCTTAATTCATTGTTCCTAAAGGCCTTGAAGAAGTATTGTGATTGTGGATTTTAACATATTTTGTTCTCCATAAACATTATAAATATTAATAAACGTTTTATAATTGTTTTTATAAGAACTTTATTTATTTAATAGAATAAAAAATAATCAAGAATTTATTTAAAAAGCATTTCATAAGCTGAATTATAATTTCTGAAAAACAACACATTTTGATAGGTTTTGTTATTAACAATTGGATGAATAAAAATGAATCATATGGTTGAACCGAAACAGGTGCAGGAGGTGGGGGTGCAGTGGTGGGGGGATTCGGAGGTAGGGCGAGGTTTCGGAGGAGTGGGGTCAAGCGGGGTGGCGTGGGGGGGGTACAATGGGTGAATACTATATATATATTTGTATTTTTTTTAATTTGAAAACGGCTCTCAAATAAAAATCGACCTTTATCGAATTTTAAATTAAAAATAATACTATATATATTCATCTAGATTAATTTGTAACAACGCATAGAGAAATTTCTCTAAAAATTATCCTCTTGCCTAGAATCGAACCGACGAACTCTTGAACTATGGTCATCAGCTCTAACCACTAGACAAATGTCACATTAATATTTATATCTTGATTTCTTTTACTAAAACTACTTATTTTTGATTTAGACTTTGTGTCTAGATAATATTGTATTCATTTGAACTCGAATGAAAATGAAAAAACACCAATAGATTTTAACCTTAAGACAAATCTCTCTCTGACATACGAAAACATATATAAGTATTATAGCTAAAAGATTTTCACTCCCTTCAACTCAAAGGGAATAGTGAAAATTCCTGCTAAACTGAAAAACTTTTTAAGTTAAATTCATTTAATGACAGCCTTATGCTGGGTTTGATTTTTGGAAATAATTTCCATCTTTTTTTTCAAAAAAAGACACTCAAAAAGATACTTAAATCTTTGTTTTCATGATAAATTTAGTTGGTTTTAAAATTATAATAAAGCAAATTTCGAAGTACGGTTTATTGATTCTACTTCTATGCGCTGGATTTAAATTTTGTCGATATCAGAAAACATTACCTGGATTAGAATAATTAGTTCTTAGTTTTGAGATTTTAACTGTTTTCTATCTCTGATTTAAAATGAACTTTTGATAATAAAATTTAGCTTGATGTGTTGCTTGTTGAGTTTCTTCTTAAAGACTTATGACATTTCGAACAACTTCCTTCCTCAAGGTCTCTTTCTCCTGGAAAATAAAATTATAATATGTAGATATCGCTAGTAGTAGAGAACGCATTAATTTATATTCTTTAGATTTAGATGGAAATAAAATTATGGCCAAAATGTTGGGGTAATATATTTGTTTTGTGCTGAGGACGTTTCAGGCCTTCACTGAATTGTCCTTTTAGGAAACAGAAGTTATATCCTTCAGGACGAGCAGCTGTAAATTGAGGACCCAAACGTCGTCGAAGGTATAATAAATATATTACATTATTTTTATTTTATTTTTTATATTTTTGGAGAGATTTTGATAAATGATTATCATGTCTATAAATAAACGAGTGCTTAAAAAAAACCACACAACTTGCCCTTACAGACTCCTTTATATCATCATATCAATTTTCCTCTTGAGTTGATCTACCGGAAATAAAAAATATTATTAATTAAAAGCTACTTTCGGTGGATATTTTAGACAATTCAATAAATTTTCATAAAGAAAAATCATTGCCAAGTTGTCATAAAAAGCAAATAAATATATTTATGTAAGCCCTCTCGACTCAAAGAGTATTCTTATAGAGGATTGAAATTTATTATTATGTGT